>VMDO01015214.1:0-51911 GCA_007922755.1 Pedetes capensis | reverse complement strand
ATTTTAAAAATAAATAGGCAAAGATAAAGTAGTATTTCAGAGAAACTATCCAATTGCTATTGATATTTCATACCAGACATTAATATAGAAAAAATGTAAGTGCATAATTTTTAAGAGGCTTGAAATATTTTTAATTTCACATCACTAAGGCTACTGTTGGTAAAAATGATAGAAAGTGTTTAATGATGTTTTTTAGGCTTTTTTAGAATAGAAAAGTAGGAAAGTTAAACATGAAAATCTTCAACAGTAGACAGTTTTACTATTACCATTATTACTAGCTTTGATTTTACAGTCTAAAAAGAGGATGCCAATATTAGGCACCATAGGAATTAGATAACTCATCAGCAGCCTATATGTATGCATGTTAATTAAAACATTTAGTTGATCAAATAGTTATGTGCCATATAATGAAGTTTCAGTCAATGATGGGTGACATATACAATGGTGGTCCCCTATAACTGTATTGCCAAAAGGCATAGAAGCCATCTTTGTTTAAGTATGATCTATCTATGATGTTTGCACAATGAAAAAAATTGCCCAGTGATGCAATGTATTCTTGTCATTGATATATGCCTATATATGTGTGTGTCTCTATATATGTATTTTTTCTATATATGTGTATATATGTGTAAAATTTTATCCAGTGATTTTTTCAAAGTAGGCTAATTCACATAAGCAATCTCATAAATTAAGGAATCTAACACAAAAATATTTTTTGCTTACATATTTGTCTAGCTGTACTTCAAATTGCCATTTTGTAACTTGGGCTCAAGTAATTTTGATTCATCTCTCTTTTAAGTTTGGGAAATTCTTATTAAATTGTCAATGAAGTATCCTAGGACACTGAGAGTGGCAAGACTAAAAATTGAAAATTTAATCAATAAACCTGTTCCTTTGTAAGAAGTATGGGTGTAGGGAAAGAGCAGGAGAAAACTTTCAGAGTTCACATTTTTCAGCATTGCACAACATTTCTATCATACTGATTGTAACTCTTCTATCTCCTAAATTTGTGTTGCTCTGTTCCTAACAGCCCTTCCATGCCCTACTAATCTTTACCAGGAAGCATCCCTCTTTATCACAAGAGAAAGAACCTATGTTTGTCCCTCCTTCCATCCTGAAAATGCAGATGCATCAAGTTTTAGTCTTCTTTACTAGCCAGGCTCGGTGGTGTACCCCTGTAATCCAAGTGACTATGAAGGCAGAGGCAGAAGGATTGCAATTGTGAGACCAGAGGCAGTCCATGTAATTTAGTGAGACCCTGTCTCAAAAAGTGAAAAAATGGGCTGGAGGCAGCAGTTCAGGTGTCCAGCACTTGCAAAGCATGCGTGAAGCCCTGGGTTCAACCCTCAGTACCACCAAAAAAAAAAAAAAAAATCCTCTTTACCTAAGGGCAAAGAAACTTCCATCTAAGACATATTAATATTCTTCTAGAGTCCGCTCGGTAGTTACATATAATGTAAACATACTAATATTTTACAAAAATATTAGTAACAATAATATTAAAGTTATATATAATATCTATTATATAGTATGTCTGTCTGCAGCCATAATCACTGTGGTGTCTAATCACGTCAGATCTTGGAAGCTAACCAGGGTTTGGCGTGGTTAGTACTTGGATAGGAGACAGCTAGGGAACAGTGATAAAAAGTATGCACAAGAGGACCCTGGGTTCAATCCTTCGGTACTGCCAAAAACCAACCAACCAACCAAAATGGTGTATTCAGGACAGCTTTCATAGTTTGAGTGAGACTCAAGTGCTTACCTCAAAACAATTTTAAAAAATGATAAGAGAAACATCATGACTGAGTGGTGATGGTAGCAGAATAAGTGGTAGGAGGATCTGTGAGCATTTGAAATTTAAAAATGCAATGTTTTAGTGTCATGATGGATATGCTTCCTGCAGGTCAGCCACTAAGAACAATTACCAAAATACGAACACTTCAAAAGTCATATTCTTTTAAATATAAAATGATGTTCACCCTTTTCTTTCTTGACTATGCTGGAGATAAAGTCCCTACACAGGGTACTATTGAACTACATATCCAGCCAAAAGATGATGTTCAATGCGATATCCAACATACATTTCAGCAGTTTTCAGATATTATAGCAGTTTTGTCTCTCTTTATGGAAACATCTGCAAAGAGAATATTTACAGTTTCATAAATGCAGATTAACACATGGTTTATAGTAATAATCAGGAAATAGTCCCCATAAATACCAAAGTTTTGTATGACAAGGTTTGTTCATTTCTATTTACCTTGGCTTGAAGATGGCAAATTTCTATTCCCTAATGGTGATATTAGCCTGCAGCTGTACCACTGTGGCTTTGGATCCCATCAAATCTGCGAAGCTAATCAGGGTCAGGCCTGGTTAGTATTTGTAAGGGAGACCACATGGGAAAAACAGGTGCTGTAGGCTTGGGAGAAGGACACCACAACTCACTGTCAAAAAACAGCCATTGAAAACCCTATGAATAGCAGAGAAGCACAACAAAAGTGTTTCATCTGTTGTACAAAGGGTCGCAGTGAGTTGGACAGTGAATTGAGGGCACCTAACAACAACAACAATGGTTAAATTGTCTGCAGCTATACCACCCTGGTATTTGATCTCATCTGATCTCCAAAGCTAAAAAGAGTTGAACCTGGTTAGCCCTTAGATGGGAGACCACCTGGGAATACTGGTTGCTATAAGTTTGGGAGGAGGACCTGACAACCCTCTTCTAAAACAATCAGCCATTGAAAACCTTATGAATAGCAGAGAAGCACTGACATAGTGCTTGGCATGGCACAGTGTTTTAGGGAGTGTTTGATCTGCTGTAGGTAGGGTTCCTATGAGTCAGATCCCACTCCATGGCACCTAACAACAGCAACAATGGTTAAATAACCTTCACTATGACTGTTTCCACTGTTGATACAATTTGTTTACATGCTTTCCATATGATGCCAAGAAAGGGTTACATGTGATATAACTAGAAATCAAATCATTATTTTAAATGATGGCTTTAAAAGTAATACTTATGTATGCATTGTGTTTACATCTTCTGTACCAACAAATGGACAAGAATTAACTAAAATGTGGTTATCTTAGTACACAGATTTTTATTAATTATTCCATTATTGCTATTCAAGTAACTTCAATTTTAGAAGTAATATAATACATAAAATCATAGTGATGTTTTTACATGTTTCATGGGTTTGTTTTGTTCATCTCATATTAGTTTGGTTCTCATGTGGGCAGAATAATATACTCACTAAAAGAGTGAATGACTGCCACCAGAAAATCGTCAGAATGAAGACCAGTGCACATATATTCTTCTAATTTTACACAATAAAAAGAATTTCATAAACTTTATAGGAAAATAGTTTGCTTTATATTTTTATTTTTATTTTGTTTTATTTTGAGACAAGGTCTTGATACATAGCTCAGGCTGGCCTCATACTTGCTATCCTACTGAGACAGCCTCCTGGCTGCTGGGCTTACAGGTGTGAGCCACCATACCTCACCACTTTGTACTTAAAATGGCATAACCACACTTTCTTTGAAGTGGATCATCAGGAAAACGTTTTTGTTTGTTTTGGTTTGGTTTTTTATACTCCAATATTTATCCAAGTTAGAGACCTAAAATTTTAAAAATATGCTACAAATGATTATATATCAAAATTCCTTCCAAGTTATTAGTAAAGAGCTGACACAAAGTCAAGTTTAGATCAAGCTGGTGTCTCTCAATCTGTTACCTCCTTTTGCTATCAGCTCCAAATCTCCTACTTTAAGACTTTATCTTGCACACACATATGCACCATTATCTCCTAACTGCCTTCCTTGTCCTTTACTGAAAACACATAGTCTGAAATGTCCTTTTAATTTGCCTATGAGATTCTCTGAGCATATTATTCCTCTGTATCTGGTTATGTCTCTTCTCTTTGTTGTGTCTATGGATAACGGACAGTTTTTTCTTTTTTTCTCATTTCTTGTACCATAAACAGAGACCTGACACATCTTTCTGCTTTTCTGAAACATGTCTCCATATTTTCATGTCACTTACTGCATCCCAGGTACACAAATACCCGGCAGTCCCCTAACATCTTCACGTATGTGAAATCTTCAAATTTGTTGACCTCCATGCCTAGGTCATTTTTATTTGACTGATAATATTATGAATACTAATTGAAGTCCAGTTGTTCTCTTTTACAGGTAAGCTACACTTCCTCTGATCCATCTTGGTAACTATGAATCATTCTGTAAATCACATTAACATAATAAATTATAATCTTCTCTTTACATACCAATTGCCTCCATTCTTTTGAATTTCTTTGAGGGTAAAGAATGGCATATTTACTTTTGTGTCATGAGTCCATTTTCATAAAACTTGGCACACACTGTGTGCTTTGTAAACGTTTGCTTCGTAAATAGCTGTTATTAGAACAGCCTTTAGTTCTATAGTCAGGAACTGCTAATACCCTAAATGACACCTGGATTATTCCCATCCATCATAGTTTTAGAATTCACATTTACTTTGAGCTTGATTAATAAGTAACCTGAATTAAAACTTGTTTCTTGAGGCTGGTTGCTATGGCTCACATATGTGATCCCATGGACGATTGAGGCCAGGGCAGGATGATTGGGATTCCCAGGCCAGAGGCAGCCTCTATATAACTTGGCAAGACCTTGTCTCAAGATAAAAAAAAAAATCACAAGTTCTGAGGGTGCAGCCCAGTGGTAAGGCACTTGCAAAGTATGTGCAAGATCATGGATTCAACACCCAAGTACCACAAAATCCAACAAGTAAGCAAACAAAAAACTTGTTTTTTATTGATTCAGAGAAGGTATACGATATTCTGGACATTATTAGTGAATGCATATTCACAATAACAGCTCTGTTTTCAAAATGCATGAAAGCAGAGAAATTACAATAAAATCTTAGTACACTGAACTTTGATAATGTACATTTTATATTATTCAACTGATGTTTATGATTTTTAAACTTCTGTTCAAATTTATTTTCATGTTTTCTAGCAAAAGTGTTCATCCATTAAAACAGCTGTGATCTTCAAATCTAAGTATTATTTGTTTGTATCTTAAACTTGACTTGGCATTCGTATTTTTATAAAGTAGATAATTTGCAAAATATATTTGAATTAGTCTATTACAATATTGCATATGATCTGTGAATGCAGCTTATTGAATGGGAGGACTTGTTAATACTGCAATGTTATATATTTATACAAGGTTGTTTTGTTTTTGAGAAAATTGAATTCCATCTCTGTTATAATTTTAGGGTAATAGTTCAAGTTTTAAAATAGTTCAAGTTTTAAAATTGTCTCACAACGATTTTAGTGTCTATGGTTTAATTAATGTCTTCAATATTTATATTTTTAGCACCAACCATGGTAGAGAATGAAGAAAAGTGCCTTCAAGATTTCCTGAAAGAAACTTTTTCTCTGGGAGTGGGAGTTATACACTCATGAGGATTTTTATCATGCACATGTCTGCTGTTATTCATATTACTGAACGTTTTTTAAGAATAGAGTCAGAAGGATTTCAAATGTATCTTCTCACATTCTGTTTTAAATATCAGAGGAATAGTTAACTTCCTATATTCTTGTGTGTCATTTAAGTGGTAAGAACTTTCAAAAGTCTTGCTTTCTTATGTCCACAGAAAAAGGGATGTAAAGTTTGTAGTTGATCATAAGTGAACAGATTTGTCTTAAATGGTAACGTATGGCTGATCTTGTCCACTTTCTATGTGTGTTCTTTAAAAAGTGTGACAACAGAAATCTGACTGAACTGAAAAGTCATGTTTCTGTGAATATTTAAAGCACTATAGACACAAAATAGTCATTGAGAAGAAATTTTAGGAACACTCCAATGAAATAAATTGGTGATTTTATTTTTTAAAATGGCACTCCATATAACCTCATATTTATAAGCTAGACTGCTTAATCTGTCTTCCTTGGATCTGCTGTTTCTGAAAAAACAATGAAAACAATTTCTCCAAAGAAGGCAGGCCCAGCCACTTTGTACTTTAACCTTGTGTTTACTACCTTTAGGAGCATCTGTCCCTGATATCAGGTGCTGGGCAGTTTCCTGGAGTTTAAGGGGAATCTCCTGCAGAAGAATGACTCCATTATGTCTGACCTGTGGGCTCCATGTTCATCCTGGAAATAATTTACCAGAGCTGATGTGGCAAATGATGCATAGAAATATAGGAAAAGTTATATCCAGTACTATACGTCTTCTGTTCCGTTAAACTGCATGCATGAACAGTCAAAATTACTTGCGTGCACGTGTGTGTGTGCATTGTTATTTTTCATAATGTGAGCTTCAGAAAAGATAGCTACAGATCCCTGCTAGGATAAGAGAAAATCTCTTTGAAAGGGTGTTCAAACAAATTGGAACAGAAAAAAGACTCATAAAGAAGCCAGATAAAAGAGATGCTTTGATTATCAGGTAGAGCTTATCTTGTTGAGAAAATGAGAAATGATTTTCTTGTTTTGTTTGCATTCTCCATCTCTATAACTATGGATACTTAAAAAGAGTCCTTTGCTTTTAAAATATAATGTCTAATTCTCACTAGAGTTGCTTGGCTATTTCTTGTTCAGAATTAATAAACTTTAATCACATTTAAAAAATCAAATATGCTCTGTTTTCCCCAACAAATTTATTAATTACAATTATTTAAGAGTTAACATTGATGTTGAAAAGATAAGTGAGTTGTGGTACAAAAGATCAGGATGAAATGTGTGCTTCCGTTCTGAGACTGAGTACATTTGAAAATGTGAGAATTTAATTATATGTTGAATCTTATTTTCTTTCTAGGATTCGACATTTTTGCTCTTGTTTAAAACTTTTTGTATGGCATTAATTAAGCAATCATAGTCAATATAGCATTTGTAATACTACTCATAAAGATGTAATATTATTGAATATAAACACATATGTCTAAAATATGTATCCACATAAAATATGTAATGCCATTTTTTAAAAGCTTTTCAAGGAATAGAGTTAGTTTACAGAGATCAATATACTATCAGGGCTAAATTAATAATGACTAACATGGATGTGCCTGCAGCCATAGCCCTGTGGTATCTGATCCCAACCCATCTTGGAAGCTAAGGAGGATGGGGCCTGGTTAGTACTTGGATGGGAGACCGCCTGGGAACACCAGGTGCTGTATGCTTAGAAGATGGACGGGGCAACTCACTCCCAAAAATCAATTTGCCATTGAAAACCCCATGAACATCAGTGAAGCACTGACAATAGTATTTCCCCTGTTGTATGTAGGGGCACTATGAGTGGGATACTGAGTCAATGGCACCTAACAACAACAACAACAAGATGCATGTGGACTAGGGTTTTGCTTAGTTGATACAGTGCTGCTCTACAAGCTCTGAGATCCTGGGTTGGATCACCACCACTGCAAAAATGAGAGGAGACCTGGCAGTCCACTCTTTAAACAATCCCAAAACAATCAGCCATGAAAAACCCTATGAATAACAGAGAAGCACTGTCATAGTGCTGGGCATGACATGGTGTTGGAGAGTGTTTGGTTCTGTTGTACACAGGGAGACTATGAGTTGGACCCGACTCAGACAACATGTAACAGCAACAACATGGATGGTTATGCTAGTAAAGGAGTACAGAGATTAAATGAAATAAAGTATCCTAATGTTTTCATAGAAGGAGCAATTGTGTTTTACCCTTCTAGAAAATGATAAGTATTTTGAACTTAACTAAATAACACAGTTAGTAGGAAACAGATATGTCTCCAATTTAATATTTAGGAAAAATGGAGCGAAGTTTAAGTCATTTGTCGAAAACTATACAACAATGTGTGGTTGGGTAGAAGCCAAATTGAAGCTGACTAACTCTAAAACTCTTGTCCTAATCTATAAAGTGCCTAAAAGAGAGTAAAATATAAATTTCAGCTTCCTTATAGTAATAACTCCAAAATAAACCACAGTAAACAACTAAGTATAGATTTTATATAACAGTCTGTATGGTGGAGTTATGGGGAAGAAGGTAGTGGGTGAACACTAGACTGATCAGTAATAATTTTCTGGTGAATATTTTGAACAGACTCCTATAGAATGAGTAACATTCCTTATTTGTGTTACAGGGGATGATGGAGAAAGAGCATTCCAATTTAGAAATAATGTAAACACAGCATAAAACAATATATTGGTGAAACAGGATTTGAAAGATACATACACACTGGCAAAATTTACTTTAATTCAAAAATTCTTTGGTGCCTCTCCTAACTCTCTTTGTAGTCCACGTCAACAAAATACTTTGGCAGAAATCAGTGTGTTGTGAAGTAAATTTCTGGTGGAGATAAAAGTAGTAATTTAGAGTTTAGTCTTGAAAACGATTCATTCAAGTCTGTATGGTTTTATTTCTTGGCGTAAAATGATTAGCTGCATGGCTTTAAATGTCCTTGCATGTTCAAAAATATTCTTTTTTAAAATTGTTGCAAGGTGCAGTGGAATAAGCTTCCCACTGCCAGTAACTCAGTAGGCAGAGAAGGGAGGATAACATGTTTGAGGCCAAAGGCAATCAGCATAACTTGGTGAGACCCTGTCTCAAGATAAAAATTTTTTTAATAAAGGACCTGAGAAGGCAACTCAGTGGTAGAGTGCTTGTAAAGCATACATGAGGCCCTGATTTCAACCCCCACATACTGCAAAGTAATAATAATAATAATAATAATAATAATAATAATAATAATAATGTCTTTATATCTGATAAATAATGGCAAAGTGAAATGGGCAATAGGACAAAGATATGGGCATTTTTGACAGGAATTTTTTCTTAATGCAATTTTTATATTCTAGACTTAATACTCAAAATATAGTACGATATGCTTCATATTTCAGTAGTCTATAACCATACCACCCTGATATCTGATCCTATCTGATCTTGGAGGCTAAGTAGGAGTGGGACTGGTAAATACTTGGATAGGAGACTACCTGGGAGAACCAGGTGCTACAGGCTAGGGAGAAGGACCTAGCAATTCACTCCCAAAATAATCAGCCATAGAAAGCCCTATGAATAGCAGAGAAGCACTGACATAGTGCCAGGCATAGCACAATATCTGGGAGTGTTTTGTTCTGTTGTACATAGTGTGGCTACGAAGAGGATGCAACTCCATGACACCCAAAAGCAAGTACAACAGCAAAAGTCCTCTGGCATCCAGCACTTTTCCTCTAGTCTTTCTCTTAGAATATCTGAAGCTAGAAAGCAGAAATGACTGACCAAAATCTCTCTAAGATAAATCTACATTTCAGAAAGTATAAAGCTTCTAGAATTCATGTAATGTGTCCTCAGCCAAGTCCGGAAGTAAAGGATACACTCACTGCTCACACGTTCCCTTGTCGTATTCCACAGGCAGCTACAGTCAACCTCTCTCCCTGAGAATTCAGGGGAAAGTCCAAATCTTTGTGTCCTGCCAAAACGCCAGAGGACTATATCAAATTTTGCAGTTTTTCTCTCATTGTTCTCAGTGATCACATCACAGCAGAGCCAGATCTGCCTTGACTGATTGGCAAATATCTAGTTACAAAGAAAGTTCTAGTTTCTTCTGTGTAAACCTGCTGTCCACCCTCATTATCACAAATTCTCTCCAAGGAATCTACTTGCTCCTCATTTTAGTGGGTTGGAATTTGGATGAGAGAGTATGCAGTATTAACTCTCTTCAACCTAGGCCTCTTGTGAGAGGAATGATATGTTTATAGCTCTTATAGAATCTAGGCTTCCTTTGGGGTGAAGGAGAGGTACCATTTTCATTTTGCAATTCAATATAGACAAAATTAATGTTTTAATTCTATATTATTGTGTGTATACTTATGTGTTCACCCATTATATGGGACAAATTTAATCTTTCCTTATTATAAGCACAATACATTGGAATCAGTTTCAATTATAGCATTAAATTCAATGGAAAACTGAATATCATGAAATAAATAACTGGCCATAGATTCTACTACAATCTTTATAGAGTTTTCTAGTCAATCAGTTCAAATGGAGTGTTAGGAAGTGTGTGACATTGGAGATTCATTGCCAATGGTAGAGTCACTATGATAAATCAATACGTATATGCTGGTTATGTTACAAGGACCATAAAATTAGCATGGCATAATTTTAAATGTTTCTGTCCTGAGTTTTGTTGATACTAGTCTTTCATATAAAAGATGATTTTAAAAAATGAGATTCATTTTTATATAGGTGGCTGAATATCTGCAAATGTGCCACTGAAAAATAAAGCAAGGTAAAGGCTACTATTTTTATTTATCTATAGATTTTATGAACATGAGCTATAATTATTTTGCATATTTCTGTATAACTTCAGAGCCCCAATCACCATCTTTCAAATAATATTGAGCCATAATGAATTAAATTGATCAATTTTAGAAAATATAAAATGAATTCACTTGCACTAGCTTAGAATCCATAGTTAATAATTACTTTTAAGTTCTAGAATTGTTACAACAAAGCTGTGTATCTTATTTGTTGTTGTTTTTGGTGCCATCAAATCAGGTCCAACTCACAGTGGCCCCACATACAACACAACAAAACAGTCTCTGATTCTGTGCCATACACACAATAATTTTTATGTTTAAGCCCATTGTTGCAGGCACTGTGTCAATCCATCTAGTTGATGATCTTATTTTTTTTTTTTGTTGACCCACCACTCTCCCAAACATGATGCCCTTCTCTAGGCATTGGTTCCTTCTTACAACATGTCTAAGATAAGTTAGACACAGTCTAGCAATCATTGCTTCCAAGGAACACTCTGGTTGCACTTCTTTTAGGAAAGAGACTTTCATAAAATATTTTATATCACATGCAGTGAATATTTGTGGGTGCAGGTGATAAAAGACTACACCATAATATTAAAAGAAAATTTTGCATTCCTTTTCAGTTAAAACTTCCTTTGTTATTGCCTTCTGCTTTTTGAGAGGATAGGTAAGTCATATAGGTTTGTTATATGACTATAGGAACTTGTAAGTAAGAACAGTGATTATGTAACCAATTTTGTTATCTTATTATTTTCATCACTTGGGTACATGCATTCAGAACTTCTGGTTGCTAGATACAGAAACCTATTAATTATATTGAAAGCATACTGCTTAAATGCTTGTCACTTCTCTATCTTGCTTTTGTGAAATTTACTATGGAGCTTTTTGCCTTCCTACTGTTTCTTCTGTAATTATGGCTGCCAAACGTGGCAATAATGGGCTGGTCTCATGCAAAGAAGGAGCAAATTCCTTCTCAGGGCCCAATCCTCTGTTCCAACATTAAAATGATTCCTTTCTGCCTGCTTAGTTTTGGTTGATGGCATCCTTCTATGTCAGGAGCCATAGGCCCAACATGAGTTAAAAGGCCATGCCTGCATAAATGGCTACGTGACAGATGTGACCATAGCAGGAAGCTCTGCTACCTGTGGAACGAGGAAACAACACATCAGAGGCTCTGCTGAACTTTGTTGTCTCTTTAGTTACTATATTAACATGAGTATAGATCTGAACTTTGTTCCTTGATTAACATGAGTATAGATCTGAACTTTGTTCCTTGATTGTATCTTTAGGATTAATCTGTTACTGGAAAGCTAACTAAGTTGATTGTAAACCTTATGACTGTTACAAAGTCCATTGCACTGCAGTTACTTTTGTGAGCTATTTTTAGTATCTCCTTGAGTTACTATATAAGCATGAGTATAGAGAATAAAGTGGAGCTCAAGACCATCAGTCTTGGCCTCTTCGTCTCCTTCATCCTCGGCTCTCCCCTTCTCCTGGCTGGGCCCCGGCACTTCTATGTGACATCTGTCAATTTCAGTGTTCTTTACTTGTGTTTTAGTGCTTATTTTTCAGACTTTTTCCAAAGAATTTACATACTCCAAATTCAGGTGGCCTTATCTTTTTATTCTGGACCATGTTCTTCTTTATTGGGCACTCTGGAGCATCTCCCTTAGGGAATCATGTCTCATCCCCTGAGGACAGGACTCCTCAATAGAGAGGGTTTACCATTTGTAATTTGTTCTACTACTCATAAATTAGGTGATGAATAACTAAGATGATGAGGTTATTTTAAAGTTATTTGTGGACAATCTGAATTTTTCCCTGAGTATCAATGAAACATTCATTTATATTTCTTTCTGGATACTTTCTTTCCTCATGTGCTTTTCGTACAGTCTTAAAACTTTTACCTCTATCATTCTTCTATTTTTAATGTAGTCTGTTAATTCAGTTCTAGCAATTCACCTTAGAACTCTGTTTATATTTTTCCAATTCTGAACAAATGAAAAAGAATGATTCATAACTCTTTGTTTTTCTACTCATGTTAGTTCCTGAGGAATGCAATCTTAAACTAGTACTTGAAGAAACTGATTCACAAGGACTAGTTGCTTGAATGCCCCAAATTCATCAGACAAAGAATGAGACCAAATGCTTACAACTGAGAATAATCAGCATAGGAGTTAATTTAGAAATTAAATAGGAAATAAATTTACCTAAGTTATTTTTGCCTGCAGCTGTAGCCCTGTGGCATCCGATCCCGTCAGATCTCCAAAGCTAAGCAGGGTCCGGCCTGGTTAGTACCTGGATGGGAGACCGCCTGGGAACACCAGAAGCTGTAGGCTTGGGAGAAGGACCTGGCAACCCCCTCCCAAAAACAATGTGCCATTGAAAACCCTATGAACAGCAGAGAAGCACTGACAATAGTGTTTCCCCTGTTGTACAGAGGGTCGCTATGAGTCGGATAGCTACTCGACGGCACCTAACAACAACAAGTTATTTTTATATAAATAGTTGTCTGAAAAACTGATATTAAAAATTTTGGTTGCAGCTGGGCATGGTGGCACATGCCTGTAATCCCAGTGGCTCGGGAAGTGGAGACAGGAGGATCCCAAGTTCGAGCCCGGAGGCAGTCTGCATAACTTAGAGAGACTCAGTTTTAAAAAGTAAAAAACATGGGGTGGAGGTGAAACTCAGTGATCCAGCACATGCAAAGCATGCAAGCCTGAGGCCCTGTGTTCAACCCCCAGTACCACACACACAAAAACATAAATTGGTTGCATCACAATGTTTATTTGATGGAATGGAGTGTTTTCATAAGATATTTATTTCATCATCAGACATAAAAATATATAAGTCAAATCAACTTAATATATAATTAGAATATTCTATATTCTTTCTAGAATATAGAAAGAAATACAGAAAGACTTTCATGTGTATTATATTGCCCTTTGATGAAATATACAAATTGCAAATTATTTTTAGGGTATTTTTGACAAAAAACCAAACCAATGTATCAATGGGATTGATTTTTCCAGATTACATGAATAATATATTCCCTTATACTTCTACTTTGAATTCTTTTAGTTAGTACTGAGACAGGTGCAAATGTTACAATAGTAATTTAAATTCTATCCTTAAATTGGACTTTAGGGGCTTCTGAAACTGAATAGTTAAAAGATGTCGCTCGCTAGCTTCAAGACATCTGGATTCAAGATCTCATATGACAATATCTGAAGATTATTTCAATTTTGTAGTTTAACTTTTCTTGTCTCCTTTGAAGTCTGATATTGCCATTAAAATTAACATCTGTTTTCTAACAACCTACAGAAAACTGGTAATTTATAGTGAATAAAGTTAGTAAAATTCTTGAGATCCATTCTTACTAAGCTGCCTTGCAGATGACACAATTCTGCTTGCTGAAAGTGAAGAGTATTTAAAACACTTAGTGATGGAGATCAAAGATCATAGCCTTCAGTATGGATTGCGATTGAACATCAACAAAACAAAAATCATTACAACTGGGTCAGTATGCAGCGTCACAATACATGGAGAAAAGATTGAGGTTGTCTATGACTTTGCTTTGGTTGGCTCTATAATTAACACCCATGGAATCAGCAGTCAAGAAATCAAAAGACGCATTGCTTTCAGAAAAGCTGTGCAAAAGATCCTTTCATAGTATTGAAAAGTAAAGATGTCATATTGAAGACGAAGGTGCGTCTGACTCATGCCATGGTATTTTCAGTGGCATCATATGGTTGTGAAAGCTGTACATTGAACAAGAGAGACAGAAAAAGAATTGATGCTTTTGAATTGTGGTGCTGGAGACGTCTATTGAATATACCATGGACTGCCAAAAGAACCAACAGATCTGTCCTAGAAGTACAACCAGAGTGCTCCTTGGAAGCAAGAATGGCCAGACTGTGTCTTACATATTTTGGACATGTAGTCAGGAGAGAACAATCCCTGGAGAAGGACATCATGTATGGGAGAGTGGCAGGTCAATGAAAAAAAGGAAAACCCTCCCCCAGACATTGACACAATGTCTGCAACAAATAGACTTAAACATAAATAACGTCCTGTGCCTGGCACAGAATCAGGAAGTGTTTTGATCTGCCATACATAGGGTCGCTTTGATTTGGACTCCACTAGACAACACCTAACAACAACAAAAACAAGGAGTGAAGTACTGACTGGTCAGGCCAGAATTCTCTGTCCGTTGCTAGGTATTGGATGTGCTGAAGTTTAGATATAATCAGCACTGCTTCTGCCAGAAGCATGTGGAATGAAGAAGGAGAGTGATGGTTTCTTCCTTTCACAAAGAGATAATTCCTATTATTAAAGAGTGAAAATGTGGATAACACAAAACATAGATGACCAATTCAATTAAGTGACAAAGACCATGTGGCTAAGACCATCAGCTGTCTCACTTCTATAGAATTAACCATATATTCCAGATTTTCTGACCCCTTATCAATTGCCAATTCTATTCATCTCATGCATTCCCCCTATTGTGATGGCACTGGTATTGAGGAGCTTTGTCTGTGGCATATTCTGTGTTTGTCCCTTTTAATATGCATATATGAGGTGTGATGGAAGCATATTGTGTATGTTCAAGTAAAAAAAAACTATTACAATGAAAGACATAATGTCATCCTCAAAATACTCCCTCTGGCTTCAAAAACACATCCCATTGTACTTGCCACATTCTGAAGTATTCTGGAGGTCCTCTTTCCTGAGTGTCTTTAGTGTTCTCCATCTTGAGAATACTCTGTGTCCTACATTGCTGCTGGTACAGCAATTTCTGTCAAATAAAACATTATGATGTGTTCTCATCCACCTTATTCACTGGAACTGGCATTGTGCAACTTCGGGCTCTTGCCCAAAGTCAAAATGACCACTACAGATTATCCTTCTAATTGATTTAGAGCATCAAGGTACCATGAGAGCACTACTAAAGACACAAAAGAAGACATCCAGAACTGCTTCAGAAAGTTTCAAGGACAATGTAATAAGTGTGTTCAAAGCCACGGGTAGCATTTTGAGGGGGATTAATGTCAGCATATGTTTTATTATAATGCTTATAAATTTAAACATTCACTGTATTTTTTAATCATACCTATTTCCACCTTTAGTCAAACTTTGAATTCTACAAACTGAAGCACATTAAACTAACAGATAAAATGAGTGAGGAGGAAATACAAATTTATAAAACGCAGAATGTACTGTATAATGTATTTAATCCAATTTGTCCTATTTGGACATCCTGGAACTCTTTGAAGTGATAATATATAGAGGGTACAGTATTGATTTTCAGGAAACTATACACTTGAATCTCCAGAATATCCCAAATAGTTGATAATATTTGTTGTTAAACCATTTATGTAAGAAATAAAATTTAATTATTATCATCTTATTATATATATGTATATATATATGTATATATATGTGCGTATGTGTGTGTGTATCAGTGTGTGTGTGTGTGTGTGTGTGTGTGTGTGTGTGTGTGTGTATTCAGGTCTTTAAAGATTTTTAATCATTATCTTATATAGTATCCTACTATATTTTTTCTTGATGTTACTGTACAAAAAATGATAGTTTGGAAACTAAATTGGTTATGAATATTTTAGGAGAAATCTCTGTGAGCCAGTAACTGAGTATTATACTAAAATCAGCACATTTTCCTATGTATATTTTATTTCTTTTATTATTTTGTGAAAAACAACTGATGACATTATAGATTTCCCTGGTAAACACAGAGGTTAACAAATATTTCTGATTGCTTTATGGCAGATGAAATTATACACATAAAATGGAAGCTCTTAAATAGAAATTTACCACATCATAATTGGCTATTGCAGTGTTTTCCTTATGAGTAAAGAGAAATGCAGGATTTACAGTTTCTGAATCCTTCTAATTCTTCTCCTTTTCTTGGAAATAAGAAAGCATAACAATATGTTCTATTTAATTCATGAAGTGTTTATTTCAGAGATTGTGATTGATGATACAGTCTGCACTTCTGTCTTACCCAAAACCATTGCTGCTTCTATTGCTCCAAGTTTGTGAAACATGAAAATTCTACTGTCTTCTTTCTTCCTTCTGATACTTTTGAATTTAGATATTCTGTAGACAGAGGTTGGCAAGAGACTCCAAATGATTCCTTATTCAGCAAACTCCCTAGAGTTCCTAAAACCTTATTGTTATTCATCATTCTACCTACTGGCTGAATTTACTGCTACTCAGAATAAACACCTTATCAGTAAACTACATTTGCACAATAAGTAGACAAATCATTGGGTAATATCCATACTACTAAGTGATATGTTTCTGAGCTATATACCACGAATATACTGTGATGCTAAATCTGTCAGGTATTCAGAAAGGGAGATCCGTTTTTCAGGGTTGAAAACATTTTGTAAATGTTTTCCTTTGCTTTTTTTATTTCTCTCCTTACCTTGATGTCTTATGATGAAGCACTGTCCATGCCTGCTTAGTTAGGAGATCCTAAATGTGCCTTACAAGTTCCAGGAACTCTCATACTGAGCACTCAGTGATGACACATAAGGAAATCATAGAATGTGCTCTGCTGTCAATACTGGTCATGTGGACTGCTGCTCAGGGTAAATGGGGTCTAGCATTGTTCCTTTGCCCTCAAAACTGCAAAGTAAAAATACATTTCACTTGTTAGGAGCTGCTTACATCTTTAGAGCCCAAGCCACGTATTACCTATGGTTTAAAGTGACAATACAAGTTATGATATTTAAATTCATGAGAACACCAAGGTAGAATATTGCTCTAATAACATATTATTTGAATGAACACACAATGGCTCTTATTATGTGAATTAATCAAAAAGAAGAAAATGGAGAAATAGACAGTGAACTTTTGACAATTTCTCCCCCTGAAATTTAAGTCATTTTCTATAGAATTTCTTTTGTAATAAATCAGTTTTACTTATTGCCACAAACAAATGTTGAAGTTGGATAGTTCCTATTTATTTGCAGGAGTATGGGTTAAAGCCTGCAGCTGTAGCCCTGTGGCATCCTATCCCATCAGATCTCGGAAGCTAAGCAGGGTCAGGCCTGGTTAGTGCCTGGATGGGAGATCACCTGGGAACACCAGAAGCTGTAGGCTTGGGAGAAGGACCTGGCAACCCCCTCCCAAAAATCAATCTGCCATTGAAAACCCTATGAACAGCAAAGAAGCACTGACAATAGTGTTTCCCCTGTTGTACAGAGGGTTGCTATGAGGTGGATACCGACTCATCAGCACCTAACAATAACAACAATGGGTTAAAAGATTTTTTTTTTGAGAGAGAGAGAGATGAGAGAGGGCAGAGAGAGGGGGTTGCTGGGGAGAGAGAGAAAGAGAGAGAGAGAGGTTCTAAAGGGTCACAAATGATAATTAGGATAGGATCCAACTTCAGATAATGATGTAGTTGCTACAGGAGTATAATTCTGAATAAAATTCTGTAGAAACTTCCTTGTTTTGGGGTGGAGAAAAACTCTTTAGTGGCAAAATTTATACTGTCCCAAGACTATAGAGTAGCAAAAAGTGAAACACATATATATGACAGTGTTTACATTGACACTATGTATTTCACTGGATAAGTATAAGCAAGATTGATATGTAAAATAACATTCTGACATTCTTTCTAGAATTTAAGGAACCATAGTATTACACTGTTACAAACTTTATTAGAATTTTCTAAGATTTACCCAAAGGGATGTGCATTTTTCTTTCTGTTAATATTTGACGAACACATAGAAGCTAAGAATGTGGCGATAAATTATTTGATAATCCAGAGATGAAAATATGCTATTGAGTTCTGGATTAAGTTGCATAAACTTCACTTGATCAATTTTTCTATGGTCTTTGACCAGGCATAGGGAAGTAGCAGTGATAGACTAACTTTGGAAATTCTTCTGACCTGTACTGTGAGAGTTGAGTGTTCCAGGAAACATGCTTTGTTTTGTTTTGCTTCTTTCTCCTTATTGATAAATTTTGGTGGGGTACAGAGTAATAAGGCTTTTGTTATTTCCATTATGTAATTATTATATCACTTTTGGTTATACTTCCATCAACTTACATAGTTTATGAACCCTTTGATTATATGTAGTAAAACTTATATGCAATTATGGGTTATATTCTATTACTTTTTCCCATGTATTCATATAATTGCATGACATATTTTGAGATTATGGTCTCTCGCTTTATTCCTCTGCATTGTTTCCTCTCTTCTTCCCCCTTCTGCAATCTTTGCTCCTCCCCACTAGTCCCTTCCATACTTCCTTCTACTTTGGTTATATTTTCCCTTCTTAGCTTAAACTCACCCTTGAGTTCTTTAAGAATATATGTATTTATTGGAGGAAGGAGGTTTCTGAGAAAGGAAAAGAATGAGGAAATAGTTAGAAATAAAATATCCTATATAATTTTATTATCATTTATTCTTGTTCACCATCAGTCCTTCATAACATGTCTATGTGAGGCAAATCTGAGAAGTCTCTGACCCAGCACCTCACACAGAGGAAATATATCTTCAAGATTTCCCTTCTTGGATATAGTATCATAGGTTGTCAATTTCATATATTATGCTTTATGCCTTAGAATGTGTTGTTTGACATTGTAGTAGACGTTCTCATTTGAATACGAAGCCAGAAGGGGGCAATGTTAAGCTTACATTTTCAAATCAGGTAAGATTTTTTTTTTTTTTTTTTTTTTGGTACTGGGGGTTGAACCCAGGGCCTTGTGCCTGCATACTCTGCAAGTGCTGAACCACTGAGCTGCACCCTCAGCCCATTTTTTTACTTGTTGGGACAGGGTCTCGCTAAATTACACAGACTGCTGCTGGTCTCGAACTTGCGATCCTCCTGCCTCCGCCTCCCAAGCCGCTGGGATTATAGGCATGCACCACGGTGCCCGTTTTAATCAGGTAAGATTTTGTTTTTATGTTAAAGTCCATTTCTATATAAAAAATTTGTGCTACATAGTTTGAACATTTTATGATATATAGATATCAGTTTTTCACATTTTTAAGATTCTAAAATTTAGTTAAAACACTGTTTCATTAAACTATTAAATAATAAAAAGTAGGAGAGTAGGATATTCATTCTTGTATTCTATTGTGGAATATTCCACGAACAAATTATTTTCAGTGTGAATACTTGTTTTATTTATTATTGCTGCATAAAAATCAAAGTGAAAACACCCTTAATTCAAAGTTAAAAAATTTGTTCACAGAAAGTTATAAACCATTTAATATGACCTTTATTCACAGAAAGGTTAGAATTAATATAATATGTTTATCACTTATGTTATCTGGGGGGCATGCTGGTATGGAGAAAAGAATTCTAGGTGTCCTTTATAAAATTGCCTATGTGTAACTAGCTTCATAATATTTCATAATATTGAAATCTAATTTTATACTAATAATTTTCCATCCCTATCTCTTTCCTAACCTTATTGTAATAACTTCATTGCTTTTATCATACAGATTTTCCATGTAACTAACTTACATTATAGTTAAGAAGAAATTGTTATGGAAAAGACTCTTTTCACTGTCAGTGTCTTTGCATTTCTCCTTGAATCTGACTTCTTTCATGCTAATGAAAACCTTCATTTTGTCACAGGGCTTTAAACTACATTTTTTTTTTTTTTATCTTGTCTCATCTATGATCACCCATGCAGGAGGAGAGAAAAAAAAATGACATCACTGTAATGGCTAATTTCTTTTGAACAAGTACGTATGTGATAATACCATGTGAGAACTTTCTACCATTTCTATAATTTTATGAGCTTCCCCTGCAGCTTGGTCACAGGTACCTCTGACCAGCGATGGACTGATATACTGCCTCACCATGTTGTCAAGGAAGGAGGTCACATTTCCTGAAAGAGTTTTCCTGCCAGACTTGGTTAGGTAAAAGTCAGAGGAAGAAAGAGACACAATTAAACATTACACTGGATATTGTTTTAGCAGAGTCAGTTTACCAATATTAATATTTAATATTTAAGTGTCTCTTTTGCCAATGATTAGAGTACTTATGTTGTTGTTGCTAGGTGCCACCGAGTCAGGTCCAACCCAATGATCCTCATTGAGTTTTCAATGGCTGATTGTTTCGAGATTGCTTCAGGAGTGGATTGCCACATCTGTATCCTGTTTTGGTAGTGCTTGGAATCGAACCTGGGTCCTCAGAGAATGTGGAACAGCACCCTACCAACTGACCTAAGCACTGGGCAGAGTTCTTATAGGCTTTACTTATGAAATATTGCCTTTTTCCTTATTTATAATGCAATATCCAGGTTTTTGGTTTTCTTTTGTTTTATTCACTTGAGTAGTGTTCACTCTAAGAGTTTTATCTCTATATAAAGATATTAGATCTCTATTCTTTCTTTTTTTTAACCTAACAAAAATATATTTTGGCTTCTGGTTAATGCATTGTAGAAGAAACAAATTCAAGTGTTAATAAGAGAGAGAGAGAGAGTCTCAAGAGATGTGATATTATCCATGTTGATTCTCAGGGTTGTTGTTGTTAGATGCTATCAAGTCAGGTCCAACACATAACTATCCTATGAATGAACCCCTCCTCCACACTGTGGCATGCCTGGCACTGTATCAGTGCTTCTCAGCTACTCATAGAGTTTTCTATGGCTGACTGTTTTGGGAATTTTTGATGAGTTGGCTGCCAATTTCTTCTCCCATTCTTGCAGTGCTGGCCCTCACCTTGTCCTCACATACAGCAGATACAACATCAGGCCCAGGGTCAATGTGGGATATCTTCAGATCTGGGCTATTGTGGGACACAAATGAACAGGAGAAGCAAATGCATCCTCAGGGTATTGTGAGAACCACTGAGGGACCAAGATATCTTGCAGGAAATGTAACATATTAATTGATGATCCAAAGAACTTAAGTCTGATGATTTTTTCTTTCCTTGTTGTCATTACTTACATTCCTTGATTTTTACCCATTTCTTCTGGATTATGTGTTTAGTATTTAATTTTGTTCAATTCCTAAACTATAATGTACAAATTTCCACATGGAACTTACCTCTTTCAACGTCAGAAGTTACCTAGCATGCGAAATGGAACCCATTTTTCTAATTGGCACATATCATCCATTGATGTTGTTATTAAGTGCCATCAAGCCAGGTCCCACTCATAGAGACTGTATATACAGTAGAAGGAAACACTCCCTGATTCTGTGCCAGATACACAATCTACTTATGTTTAAGCTCATTGTTGCAGAAATTGTGTCAATCCATCTAATGGAGGGTTTCCCCCTTTTTTTTGTTTAACTGCCACTCTCACAAACATGATGTCTTTCTCCAGGGATTGGTCTCTCCTGACTTCATGTCCAAAATACATAAGTAGCAGTCTAGCCATCCTTGCTTCCAAGGTGCACTCTGGATTGTATGCACTTCTTCTAGGACAGATCTGCTGGTTCTTTTGGCAGTCCTTGGTTATATTCAATAATCGTCTCTAGGACCACAACTCAAAAGCAACAATTCTCCTGTCCGGCTTGTTCAATATCCAGCTTTCAGAACCATATGATGTGACTGAAAATACCATGGCATAAGTCAGGCACATCTTCATCTTCAATGTAAAATCTTTACTTTTCAATACTTTAAAGAGATCTTTTGCCACAGCTTTTCCCAAAGCAATGCATGTTTTGATTTCATGACTGCTCCTTCCATGGATTTTGATTGTAGAACCAAGTAAAGCAAAATCCTGTACAACCTGTGGGGGTTTGCATGTTGCTATGAGGCTGAAAGCTATGCCACCAATATGTCAGTTACCAGCAGGGTCACCCATCGTGGGCATGTTTCAGCTGAGCTTCCAGACTAAGGCAGACTAGGGAGATGGACATGGCAGTCCACTCCCAAAACAACTAGCCATTGAAAACTCTATGAATATCATCTATAGAGACATCAAATTGAGTCATCTTTATACCTGAGGGAATACTTAGAATCCATTCCCTCGCTTTAATGTTAATTGGTACCAATGTCCCACACTATACTATTAAATCCCCATTTGCTACTGAAGCTATACCAATACCACAGAATTGAGCAAAAATTCACAATTCTATATATATTCACTCCAAGATCAAGGTCAGATAATAAAAAGTTATTTAACTTGAAGCTATTTGTCTTTTACACTCAAGAAAACAGGCTTAAAATGAATTCAGTGGATCATCTGCTGAAAGACTCCTTTAGTATGAGCTGGACATAGACACCTTACTATCAGAGAGTTGCACCAGTATCACAAATCTGACCCTTCCCCTGGATTTCTTGGGTAATATTATTTTGAAACCAATTGTCTTCATGACTTCCTCCAAACTCTTCTAAAATATTTGCATACTTTATTTCTTTTTTTTTCCATTTCCAAACTTATTGTTCATTAAACATACATGTTTGTTTCTTTGATTTCTTAGGTAGTCCATATCTTACAACTTGTTAATCTATACTTATAAATGAACTAGATGAACAACATCAACTTGTTTTTTGAACAAAATGAATTTTTCTTTTTTTTGTATGTTTACATTAATAATACAGGTATATATTAACTATCTTAAGCAACAATGAATTGTTGCTTAAGAAGAATTACATGCAGGATTTAATCCACCAGAGATCATTTTATTAACAGTTTGTTTTATATATTTCTAGACATAATTGTAAACATTTATATTCATGTCACACATAAATAGACATGATTTATTGAGATAGACTTGAATTATATTTGTTTTATTATAAATTATAATTCTTACTTAATAAATTATGGGCATTGTTAAATATCAATAAATGTTAATTTCAAAATATTCCATTGGTCTCGCTTACCCTAATCATTCTAAGCCTAATATTGATCCCAATGACTTTAAATGTGTCAGAAAAGTTTTGTATTTTGTACCTGTATGAAAGTTTGTGCACTTATTTCTTTCAAAGCTTATTATATTTGGTCTATTGTATAATCAAAATTCCAAATGTTTTGCCTTCATTGCGCAAAATAGGTTATATGCTCAGTACTTTTGATTTTATTAGTGTTTTTGCACTATTGAGTTGTTGGCTTGTGAAACTGGCTTTATCATATAATAGTAAATCTGAGTCTGCAACCATAACACCTTGGCATCTAATCCTGCCTGATCTTGGAAACTAAGCAGAATTGGCCTGGTTAGTCCTTGAATGGGAGACTGCTTGGGAATTCCAGGTGCTGCAGGCTAGGGAGAAGGACCAGGCAGCCCACTCCAGAAACAATATGCCATTGAAAACCCTGTGAATAGCAAACATGTATTGACAATAGTTCCTGGCATGGCACAGTATCAGGGAATGTTTTGTTTTGTTGTACATAAGGTCTTTATGAGTCAGAACTGACAGGATGACAATTAACAACAACAAATATATCTGAAGTACACTCCTGTATAATATTAGTTCTTATGCTTTGACATGCATTTTTGTTGTATTATACATTTCTGAAGGAGAACCAATATGTTAAATTGTTGGATTAAATTTTTTAAAAATCATATCTTTGTAGCTTTTTTTTTTCTGTATGGTTTTATGCTGGTTGCTTTATCCTTGATATTCTCCATTATATACATTGGATGTTTCTTTTAATTCTTGACTTATAACTAAGTACATGCTTTATGATTTCCAGATTCAATATTTTACTTCAGAATACATTTTATTATATTATAGTTGCATTTTTCTATAGTCCCTTTGTTTCTGTTCTCTTCTGGTAGAACATCAAATAAATATAATAAACTATGCTTTGGAAAATTTTACTTTTTCCTTTATTTTTATGCTTTCTTTTCAGATATGTTCTATTTTTAATTTTTCTCTTAAAAGATGGCTTTTGCAATTAGAATCATTTTCTCCATTCAACTTTTCTTAGGCTTTTGCTAATTCACCTTGACTTTTTTCAATGCTATTTAATTATACTTTGGAAAATTTTGCATCTGTGCTCAAATATTTCTTTTCATTTTAGAGAGAGATTGTATTGTCTGAAATGTCCTATACTGTAAACAAACAGAAATAGCTCTGTATTTACCAATATTTTCTCTTGTGATTAGCACTTTTCTTCTATGTTTTCTTTATCTTTATTTCATATTTATTTTTATAAAATCATTTCTAACATTTATTCATTTTCACAAAAGGACCAATTTTCAGGAAAATCTACAGGAAATATCTGGTTTGGGATTATACAATAGGGAGCACAGGCTTGATATCCTTCAGATCAGTAAAATGGACAAGGTAAACTATGCTAGTTTTCTGCACTTGAACATTCTCCAAAAGTCTTCACAGGAAACTGGAGAACAAACAATGTGGGATCATCTTGATGAATAAAGGTGATTGGAGTGTGGAACTATTGATTTTGAAATTTTGGGGGCAAGACAAATGAGAGAAGAGACTTGTACAAAGAAGGAGAATCACATGTATGCAGATTAATCCTTCAAGTTTTGGTCAGTTAACAAACTACATACATACTCAGACTATAGATTTTGTCAGATTATGTATTTGGGGTTTATAAGGTGAATGAGAGTTCCAGTAATTACATTGTTGCTGTTGTTGTTGTTAGGTACCTTCAAGTCGGGTCTGACTCACAGTGACTCTCAGAGGTTTTCAATGGCTGATTGCTTAGGCATTGCTTTGGGAGTGGATTGTCACATCCTTCTCCCATTTTTGTGGTACTGGGGATGGAACCAAGGTTCTCAGAGAGTGGAGGCAGCACTCTACTAACTGAACATATTATTAATGAACATTAGTATTTGACCATTGAGGAGAAAATGATGATTCTAAATGCAACTAGATATACCCATTAAAGCTTACAAATGAACTTTAAGAGGATAAATCTATTTACTGGTGTAATAATTGTTTTACTGAACAAAATTTACCTCCTTTCAGAGGAAGAGATGAATATCTGGACACTCAGCAACACAGTATTTATATGGCCAACATATTTGGTAAAGAAATAGAAAAAATGTGATGTAAGTCAGGCATGGTGGTGGTGGACACTTGTAGTTCCATCACTCAGGAAGAAAAGAAAGAAGAAAGAAAAAAAGAAAGAAAGAAAGAAAGAAAGAATCCCATGACCAAGAATAAGAAGGAAAGAACAAATATAAACAGATTTGGATTATGCAGATGTTTCACGTGTAAATAAAGAATTTAGAGTAACTATTGGACATAAATATAAAAAAATGAAGAGCTGTGAAGCTGAACAGATGAGAATTTTTATTGACTATAATAAGGACCTATGAGTTTATAGCAATAAGTAATTAAAAAGGAAATGTTTTCAATTCAGTGGAAAAATAGTTTATAAGTGATAACAGAACAAGAAACTTTCAATTTGTCATCCCCACCAGTGATAGTTTATACAGGCAATCATTCATGGATAAAATTAATGGATAAAAATTCTAAGAATTACAAAATATTTACATGCTCTCAAAATAATCCTGTACAAGATACTTATTTGTAAAGGGATATTAATTTTAGAACAGAGGAGCTGATGAAAATGAATTATTTTGAACGATTATGGTTTATCTGTAACATAAAAGAAAATAAAATTCTCTTAAAATTACTACTGACATAAAAGAAATAAAGTTATAATAATGCATCTGCTCACTCCCTGTATAGATTATGTTGTTGTTGTTAGGTGCCATCGAGTCGCAACTCATTATGACCCTATATGCAACAGGTGAAACACTATTGTCAGTTCTTCTCTGCTACTCATAGGATTTTCAATGGCAGATTGTTTTCTTGGAAATGGGATACTGGGTGCTTCTCTAAAGCCTACAGCACCTGGTGTTCCAGGTGGTCTCCCAGCCAAGTACTAACCAGGTCCGACCCTGCTTAGCTTCTGAGATCTGATGGGATTGGATGCCACAGGGCTACAGTTGCAGGCATATAGATTTATATGTGCACATAAAGGTAGATCTGTATTTGTTTACACATAGATACATACAAATATCCTTAGATATGTTGTACATGTATTTTCTTTATTCAGACAGTTAATCTAAGTACTATATATGATATATATGCATATATACAGAGTACATTATTCATATAGCTACAAATACATTATATTATTACATATATGGTATGGTTTTTTATGTTGGTATAAAGGAAGAAACAAATATTAAAAAGTCACAGTACTAGAAAATTGCCTAAGATAGTGATGGGTGAACTAAGACCTATCGGTCAAATTTCAAATTAGGCTAACAACTGTCTTTGTAAATCAAACTTTTCTAAATATGCTTCCAACTGCTTGCCTGCTAATTTAAATATTCTCTATAGTTACATTACCACTACAACAGCAGAACTATGTAATCCTAACATATCTTATGTTCCATAAAGCCTAAAATGTTTACTATCTGTCCCTTTATGGAAAAAGTTTATCTGTGGCCTAGAAAGTCATTACAGTGATGGAGAATGACACATGGCTGAGTTCTGTTGTGTGCTAAGTTCAATGTTTTGCAATAAGTACTAAGCAAAGTACTGTGAAAATAATTTATATCAATATGGAAGGTATAGGGCTGCCAAGACATGGCTCTCTCTCTGAGATTCCTTCAGTGAAATCAGAAGCAAGAAAGAGTAACAGATCTAGAAATCATTGTTGTTGTTGTTATTAGGTGCCATCGAGTCAGTATCCGACTCATAGCAACTCATAGGGTTTTC
Source organism: Pedetes capensis (assembly GCA_007922755.1). NCBI lineage: Eukaryota > Metazoa > Chordata > Mammalia > Rodentia > Pedetidae > Pedetes > Pedetes capensis. The sequence goes on along the minus strand of VMDO01015214.1, from coordinate 24,961 downwards.
AATGGCTGACTGTTTCAGGAATGCTTTGGGAGTGGATTGCCAGAGTATTCTAAAATCTTCAGTTAAAATAACTTTTATTTTGGAGGTTTCCCCTCTCTCTCTCTCTCTCTCTCTCTCTCTCTCTCTCTTTTGGTACAAGGCGTTGAACCCAGGGCCTGGCATTTTCATGCTGTGCAAGTGCTGGACCACTGAGCTGAACCCTCAGCCCAATTTTTTTTTTTTAACTTTTTGAGACAGGATCTCACTAAATTACACAGACTACCTCTGTTCTTGAACTTGCGATCCTCCTGCCTCCGCCTCCCAAGCTGCTGGGATTACAGGCGTGCGCCCTGCTAGTGAGTTGTCTCTTTGATGTCTATTGCACTACAGCCTCTTGGCTCATAAAATAAACAGTTCTGCAAACTTATTTAGAAGGGAAATGAATCCATTTTGAAAGTAAACACATACAGACCACACACATACACACATACAAAAACATAGAGGTACAGAATTCTATAGAGTTCACACAACATGCAAATACAAGTTACTTGAACATTCATTATCAGATGTAGAAATGAGTGTAAATCTTATACAATAGAAAAAAATGTTGTAAGTCCTGCAAGGAAAATATATCTGAGTCTTCTTAAAGGAGGTAACACCATTCCACCAAACAAAATAAAATATTCAGAAATACTGGAAAATTTGGTTGAAAGAGCTAAATGCATATAGTTCTTTTAGAGTTGTATAAAACATAACCATTAGGAGTGTGTCTTTAATAAGAACAATGCATTCATCCTAATTGTTCAAATATGCGTTTCCAATAATAAAATCATTGGAAATAAAATTTCAAGAAGATTGTGTGTGTAGGGGTGTGTGTGTGTAGGGGTGTGTGTGTGTGTGTGTGTGTGTGTGTGTGTGTGTGTGTGCATGCCCACACATGCGTACACACAGATTTGACTGAAAAATATTGTCCAGACTACTGACAGGTCCAAATCTTTCTAGGAAAAATGATAAGAGAATACATATAACAAAGATTATGGACATTGGGAACCAGTTATCACTGAACACTCAGTATCGTCTTGCTCCAAAATGTTTTCTCCTTGTACTGTCTACATGAGTAAACTAAGTTTTTGCTTTAATTTTGTTTGAAATCATCTTTTTTTGCATAGACTCAGTGATAATGAAGTGCATTTGCAAGCTTACTTTATTACATGGAGGGTATATAGCTTGTGTAGGACAAATTGCTCATTGGTTTCTTATGAACACAAGGAATAAATGATTTTTTAAAAAAATTTCCTGGGTTAAAGAGGTATTATGTCAGGGTAGGCAGGGTTGATAATGGTGAATGAAGGCAGAAATCCACCTAATGATAAAGGATGAATGATCTTTACTTTTTTTTGAGGGGGTACTGGGGGTTGAACCCAGGGCCTGGTGCCTGCATGCTTTTCAAGTGCTGGACCACTGAGCTGCACCCTCAACCCATTTTTTTTCTTTTTGAGACAGGGTCTCACTAAGTTATGCAGACTGCCTCTGGTCTTGAACTTGTGATCCTCTGGCCTCAGCCTCCTGAGCCACTGGGATTACAGATGTGCGCCACCGTGCCCGGCTTGGGATGAATGATATTTACATTTTTATCTTTACTTATTTAACTTTACCCTCAGCTGCTTTTCTTAGTTTTTATCTTGAGACTATCACACTAAATTAAGCATGCTGCTTCTAGCTTCCAATTTGGAATCCTCCTACCTCCACCTCCCTGATGACTTATATTACAGGTGTGTACCACCACACCTGGTTGCGTGGCTGTGTAGATTTACTTCTAAGAACTCTGTAACATTCATACAAAGGAGAGAATTTCCCAGGAAAGAGAATAAAATTATTTGGGTTTATGTTCTTCAAGTCTGTATTATGATTTTCTTTTTTTCTTCTTTTAAAACTCAATAAGATGAATCTTACCTACTAAAAGATTTGTAGTATATTAAATATCTTTAAAATTAAACAAGTTATATGGAGAAATTAGTGATATCAAAGCATTAAGTTCATCAGATTAGCAGTTAAACTAAAAGTTTGAAATGTTTGTGTAACATTCATGACACTAAGTATTCTTGTTATGTCATTAAGATTTTGAACATTTACATACATGTTTCATACTTTGATTACTTTTTAATCATTCCCTAACTAGAAAAAAGGGTTTTTTATTATTTTATTTTATTCTCCCTCCAGTAATGGGTAGGAGGAGTAAAACTCAGAGCACCATGCCTTCTAGACAAGTGCTCTGCCACTGAGCCACACTCCTAGCAGATTTTTTATTTTTTATTTTGAGTAAGGTCTAGCTAAATTGCACAGGCTGCCTCTGACTTCAAACTTGCAATCCTCCTGTCTCTATCTTCAACTCTTTGGGATGACAGGCTGTGCCACAGTGCCAGGCAAGGTAATTGTTCCTTACTTCATTATCCCATAGCATTTTTCAAAATTCAAAATAGCAAATAGTTCTTACTGATGCTTCTTTCCCTTTATTTTTAAGAAATAAGTTTTTTATGCAGTACCACCATACACATCTACAATCCCAGGAACTCAGGAGATTGAGGGAAGAGGGTCAAGTGTTTGAGAACAGAAGCAGCCTGCATAATTTAGCAAGATCCCATCTCAAAATTTAGAAAAAGAAAAATAAAAGAAACAAGTTGCCTATTTTTTTACCATTGTATGTATATTCTGTTAATTCACTTTGTATTTTTTTTTTAAAAATAGAAATTTCTAGATATTCTCAGATTTCTAGACATTCTCAAACTGTTTTGCATTTTTACATAAAATGTGTTAAATTTAGAAGAAAAATTCCTGCTATGTTTGGTAAGGACAGACATGGCAGTTGCTTTTTTTTTTCCTACACGTAGTTCCTTTCAAATATGTTAAAGAATAGATCAAGGAAAGATATAGATTGTTGTTGATGTTAGGGACTTTTGAGTTGTATCTGACTCATAGTGACCCTTATAGGATTTTCAATGGCTGATTATTTCAGGATTGCCTTGGGAGTGGATTGTCATGTCCTTCTCCCATTGATATATATTAGCAGTTATGAAATGTACTGGTAAGTCAAGCAAGGAATATTGCTAATATCTAAAATCATTTGTCACACTGTACACAATGTATTAATGTGAATGTCTGTCACCACTCTCATCTAAGTTAAAGGTCTGAGGATTATGTGAGAAAGGTTTGGTTGAAGGGCAAAATCTGTGCACTTTCCAACTGGTTATAAATCAGTCATCAATGGCTAAATTGGCATTTATCAAATATTTGAAAATCTAAGAATAAACAGAAAACCTAAAGTAGAAGCAGTCATTGTTTGTAATGCAAGCAGAATATAACCTCCTTAAATGCTAGGCCATTTCTGCTTATTAAATCCTTCCTTGACTAGTTTTCTTGCTGAGAACAACTCACTATGAAAAGCAGGCATTTGCATGACACAGCTGGAGAGCAAGTATAACAGGATTTCAGAACCAAATATTCTCTGTGATTTCCCCCACATGCCTTTTTAAGAGGGCTAAGGCTTCCATTGTTACCATTTTATGTGTGTGTGTAGTTTCTGATTCATTACACTACTTGAGATACTGCATGAAAAACATGAGTCATAACAATGCCAGTATCAAGAGGATATAAAAGGCATGTTTCCCCCACGCAATTTAAAGTAGAATTTAAAATATCTATTTAGTGGGCCCCACTAAGTAGATAAATTGGGGAATCTGTGTTTGTTCATTGTTTGAAGATATGTTAATTAATTTGTTATGGTAAATAATTTAATAAATTACTACACAAAGTATTTCACAAAGATTATACTAAAGACACAGTGTCTCTATGGAATTAGTTTATGTACTTATTTTAAAAAAGTGATGGGATTGGATTACCAATGAGTCACATTAACTGTAAAATATGATTTTAAAAGGGAACATTTAACACTATTATCATTCATAACTAGCAAATATTGAAGTCTCATGTATATGTCTTTTCTGGATGGATATCCCTTTCTTTCTTCTTTTCTCTCTCATGATAAAACTACTTTGTACATACTGCATGTATTTGGAAGTCCATGTACACAGGTATATTTAGAGGACATATAGTTTCAGATCTAATATATGAAGGACATGTAAGTCACACAAATTCCTTACAACAAAAGGCTGAAAACTGAAAACCAAAGATTTTCTTGGCATTTACAGAGAGATGAAGTCTAAGAGCAAACTATCACCTAAAAATCTGAGAAAAGGCGCACACACAGAGACACAGTAACTGAGATTTACTTACCTATGGCAGAAGGTTCTGGTGACACAAATTAATAAACAACAATTACTGATAATTTTGATGCATTGGTGGATGATGATAGCAAACTAGTATGAGAGTGGGAAAATCTGGATGACATAGTTGTGAGAGAATCTCTACTTTCCTGCACCCCCTTTCCAGGTATCCCACAAGTTCTCTTTGTGGTCCACCAGAAAGAAGAGAAAAATAGATGAATATGCCTTTAAAAATGGGTACTTCACCATTTTTTGTCAGCAACTGATATAGAAAGCAGGAAGAAAATGGAGAAATGAAATGAAAGATGTGAGTCACAGGGACTGTATGTTACATAGTTAAACATCTTTTCTTGATAAAAGTCCAGAAGAAATTGGGAACAGAAGGAACATACCTCAACATCAGAAACACCATGTATGATACACCTACAGTCAACATTATACTAAATGGAGAAAAATTGAAAGCATTCCCTCTAAGATAAAAAGCAAGATGAGAATGTCTACTCTTTCCTCTGTTATTCAATGTGGTAATTGAAGTTCTAGTCAGGGGAAGTAGGCAAGAGAAAGAAATGAAAGGGATACAAATAGAGAACAAAGAAATAAAATTATTCCTATTTGCAGATGACATGATTCTATATTTAAAAGATGCTAAAGTCTCTGTAGAAAACTCTTAGAGATAATTAGCTCCTGTAGCAAAGTAGCAGGATACAAAACATTCAAAAAGCAGGAGCGTTCCTATGCATCAATAATGAACAAGAAGAAAAAAATCAAAACAACAGTTGCATTTACAATAGCTCACTAAAAACTTATATTTATAAATTAATATAACCAAAGATCTCAAAGACCTTTAGTATGAAAACTTCAAGATAATAAAGAAAGATACTGAAGAAGACAACAGAAGATAGAGAGACTTCCTTTGCTCATGGATTGGAAGAACTAATATTGTGAAAATGGCTATACTACCAAAAGTAATCCACAGATTTAATGCAACAACCATTAAAGTCCCAATGGTATACTTCCAAAAATAGGAAAAAAATCTTAAAATTCAAATAGAAAAAAAAAAAAGGCCCCGTATAGCCAAAACAATCCTAAGCAGCCAAAGAAATGCAGGAACCATCACAATACCTGACTTCAAACTATATTACAGGGCCATAGTAAGAAAAACAGCTTGGTATTGACACAAAAACAGGCAAGAAAATCAATAGAACAGATCAGAAGACCCAGATACACACTCATGCAACTACAGCCCCCCATCTTTGACAAAGGGTCCAAATGCCCCTTTGAAGGCAAGATAACCTTTTCAACAATGGTGCTGTGAAAACTGGATATGCGTATACAGAAAAATGAAAATTGACCTGCATATCTCACCCTATATGAAAATCAATTCCAAGTGGTCCAGAGATATCAATGTAAAACTGAAAATTTTGAAACTACTAGATGCCAATATAAGGAACACTGCAACACACAGTCTTAACAAGAATCCAATAGGCCAAGAAATCACACCAAGAATTGACAGATGAGATTATATAAAATTAAAAAGTTTTTGCACAGTAAAGGAAACAATGGAGTAAGGGAAATACCACTGAATAGGAGAAAACAGTTGCTTACTACAATCTGGCAGAGGATTAATATTTAGGATATATAAAGAATGAAAAAATGAAAAACCAAAGTAGCAAATAATCCAATAAATAGGAGAGCAATGGAACTAAACAGATAGTTCTCAAAAGAAGAAATATAAAAGATGATAAACATTTAAAAATATTCAATATCAGCCATCAAGGAAATGGTAAACAAAACTGCACTGAGATTCCATCTTACCCAAGTCAGAATGGCTAATATCAACAAAACAAACATCTGTGAATGCTGGAGAGGATGTAGGGGAAAATGAACACTATTACACTGTTGATGGGACTGAAATTCAGTACAGCCATTATTAAAATAAGTATGAAGATTTCTCAGAAAACTAAAAATAGGACTTCTACATGATCCAGTTATGCCACTGTTAGGCATATATCCAAAGGAAGACAAGTCATCATATCACAGGGACACCTGCACTTCCATGTTTGTTGCAGCTCTCTTCACAGGGGAAATACATGGAATCAGCCCAGATGCCCATCAACAGATGATTGGATTAAAAATGGTGTATAGATACTTGATGGAATGTTATTCAGCAGAAAAGAAGAATGAACTTATGATATTTGCAGAAAAACTGATGGAATTGGAGATCATCATTTTAAGTGAAATTTTGCATACACAAAAAGAGAAATAATGCAAGTTCTCACTTATATGCAGGAACTAGATCTACCATAAGGAAAAATATACATATACATACAATTGAATATATCTAAGATTAGAAAATACAGGGGACTATCATGAGGGGGGAAGGGACTAAAAAGAAGAGGGAGTGGGTTGGGAAAATGGAGAGGGGTAGGATGAATGACATATGAGTAAAGAGGGAGAGAAATAGTACAAAATACAGATTGCAATTCTATGAAAATCCCATAATAAATTTCACTATGTAGTATGCAATTTAAAGAGAATCATAATATATCTCATAAACATGTACATTTATCTCTAAATATTAATAAATTCTTTTTGATTTGTAAACTGTTTAAGGAGATGGAAGTGTCAACAATCCTGATTTGATATTCACGCAGTGTATATAAGAAATTAATTACTCCTCTGTATACCACTAATATATACAATCAAAATAATAAAAATGTAAAACTACAGACATAGTAAATAGATTATTGTTTGTCAAGACTTTAGGAAATGTGGAGGTTTCAACAGGTGAAGTGATGATAATTTTCATTGTGGTGAAAATACTCTGCAAGATATTGTAATGCTGGATACTTGACATTGTGACTTTATTAAAACCAATAGAAATTTCCACCTCAACAAGTGAGTGTCCCTGTATATAAATTTTTTAAAAAAGCATTTAGTAAATTGAGAGATCATAGGCTGGAATGCTGACTGTGACAAAATATTATAACCATATTACAATGTATGAATTATCCTCACTTGGAGCATGCAGGGTGGTATTTTGACCTAAGGAATATTGAAAATAATTAAATAATTTTGAAAGTAAATTTGAAAAGAACTGCACATCAATATGAGCTGTAATTTAGCTTAGGTGGGAGTGCTGCTCTGCACTCTCTGAGGTCCTAAATTTGATCCCTAGCACCCCCAAAATGGGAGAAGAACTTGGTAGTCCACTCCTGAAACAGTTCCAAAACAATCAGCCATTGAAAATCCCATGAATAGAAGAGAAGCACTGACACAGTGCTGGGCATGGCAAGGTGTCAGGTAGTGTTGCACTCTGTTGTATGTAGGGTCACTATGAGTCAGACCCAACTTGATAGCACCTAACAACAATGATAACATGGGGTAGGAACTAATAATTATGAAATGATTATCCCATGCATATCATATATATTGAATCTTGAAACCAGTGCATCATTTGTGTACTTTCTCAATTCTGGAGTGGAAGATTAGAGATAAACAAGAGGAGGAGGGAGTTAAAATGATTTGTGTGGTTATGGTCTAGAGTTGGAGATTTTAGTATGGACTCATGTCTAATTTTATACAGATACAATTATTACATATGGGAATACTTACAAATATGTCTGCATAAAATGGCTAGTATATACGTTTTTTGTTGCTACTCTTTCACCTGAGAGGAGTGAAAATCAATAATCCCTGCTACATTGGCCAAACCCAAAGCCCCAAACTTGATTTCTGACAGCGTTAGACAACAGAATGAACTAAAGTCCCTAAAAGAAATGATCATTCTTAGCCTACATCAAGGGGCTGGTGTTTAGCTCAGTCAGTAGAGTGCTGCTCTGCATTCTCTAAGGACCAGCATTCAATCACCAGCACCATACAAATGGGAGACAGGACATGGCAATCCACTCACCCAAGGAATCCCCCAAGCAATCAGCCATTGAAAACCCTACAAGGGTCTGTATAAATGGAACTCACTCAATGTCGCCTAACAACAATAACAACAAGAAGCCTGCATCAAGGAATATATAAGAAGGACCTGGAGCATCTTGTAATTCCAGAAATAAAGGAAGTGATGAACAAAACTAAGCAAACAAAACAACAACAACAACAACAAAAAAAAAAAACAAAAAAAAACACCTCTGATGTGGATATACCAAAACCAGGCAAGAACCAACTGAAGGAATGCCCAATGGCCAATGCTGGAAAGATTTGAATGACAACAGCAATAACAAAAAGAGTTAATATTGAATTATAACGAAAGTATAAAATACATATTTATTACTTACTAATACAAATCAGTGTTTGAACAAAAAGCTAAGTAAAGGAAAAGGGGCAAATCCATGCTGAATAAAAATAATTTGTGCAGATACTTTCTTCTGTAACTTTTCTTCCTGTAAATGTAAAATGTTCATGGTGAGTTCTTTCCAAAAAATACTAATTAAATAGGGGTAGAGAATGATAATTGAATAGTTTTACAGTTGAGCAAATTCTCAACCAGGTGATCAAGTTTAACATCCACAGCAGCAAATCATACTAACAGTATGTGACCTAGATACAATGAAATTACAATGGCACTTTACCTCTGTGGTCTTCCTCTTAAAGCTCTTAGCTCCAATGTAATCATTAGAAAAGCCTCAAGTAGATTTCAATTAAGGGAGATTCTATAGAATATTTGATCACTACTTCTGAAAACTTTCAGGGACATTAAACAAACTTTCAGAGACAGTCTGAAAAATTGTTATTAGTCTAGAGAAACTATACAACATATGTAATGTATTATCCTGGTGGGATTCTGTAACAGTGATAAATAAATAAAGGTAAAAACTAAAAAAGTTTGAACAAAGTGCAGACTTCAGTTAGTAATAATAGATTGACACTGACAACTTTGTTGTGACAGATTTACCATATTAAATCTTGTAAAGTGTTAGTAACAGAGGACTCTGGATGTATTATATGGTATATTGTGATTCTGTCTATATTAGTAATTTTTCTGTAAATCTAAATTATTCTATATTCAAATGTATTACAAAGCATGTTTCATTTAAAAATATATTAAAATATAAGTTTTCATCATTGTGAATATTTTCATGCTAGGACTTAGCCTTTGGCATGATTCATATTCTGAAAGTTTGTACAAATATTAGCTTATGTTTTCTAGATAGTGTGAATTTTTTTGACTCATAGGACAAAGAATCGTAGTATTTTATTTTTGAAAATATATGTACAAAAATACCTCAATAAGCCAAACTATATGGATTTATTATAAAGTACAATATTACTAGTATCATCAGATGTTTCCTAGAGATATGTGAAAAATGTGAATAGCATATACTCATTTTAGATTCTGTAATAAGTAACCTAGAAGTGAACAAATGAAAATAACTTCGGTTAGAGTTATTTAAGAAACAATTGTGTAATGCATTTGTGTGTATCAAAGCTGAATAACAAAGTTACTATCTTTTTTTGCAGTTTTACTGACTGCAGACTCTTTTAAGAGTATTGCAAAATTGGAAAGACCTGAATGCCCCTTCCTAGAATGTGGAAAGGGAAAGCAATTTACAATGAAATATATCTATAAACAGTATTTCAAATAAGCTATTTCTTTTTGTGTATTTTAAAATTCTGGATAATTTTAAATGTTGTATGGCTCTTGGTTTTGAGTAAGCCATTTTCTTTTCCATTATTTTCATTACATACTAACTACTCTGTGTTGGACATTGATGTAGGCAATAGGACATAGTAACAAACAACCAAATAAATATAGCATTTGTTTACTGCCATGTAGGTATTTTAACCTACTCCCTGGAGAAAAGAAACATGATTTGATGCATATTTGCATGTTTATTTTAGCAAATATTCAGAGTGTGTCTCTTAATCATTGTATTGAGTACTAGAATTTAATACAAAGAATTGTACATTCATTCATCTTTTATTCAGCAAAAAATATTTAAAATTCTGAGGATGTACCTAGTATTGTTCCAGGTGCTAATGAATTAAAAATCTACAAGATTGACACATTTTGTGTTTGCAAAGATACTACCTCCTGCAGCATAAACAAGTATGCAGACAAGTTAATTCGATTATTTTAAGGCATTATAAGAGAAATAGAAAAGAAAGCAAAAAAATTTTGACTAAGAATTTCAGGGAAATAGTTCTCTTAATGAAGGTTGATGGAGTGGAGATGAGTTAAGGATCATGTCATTTTCCCTGGATTGCTGTGTCCCTGTTTTTGTTTGTGGGATAATAGATTTGCAAGCATTTACTACACTCATAAGATGATTGAGTGATTACAAGTGAAGCACTCTTGGACATATCATGAGAATTACGTGTTATAAATCAGCAAAAAAATATTGGCCTCATTTTAACCATCTGTGGTCCAAATAGAGAGAGAACAAAACAATAAAAGTAAGAGATCTGCCTTTTTAATGTTTTTGCATTTTATTTTTCTTTAAAATTGATGTTTTCTTTATGTTATACATGCTTTAGTTAAGATGCTTTCAAATTTATTTCACCTTGTTTTTATTCTTAGGTGCTGCTGAGTTGGGTCAGACTCATAGCAACCCTCAGAGGGTTTTCAATGGCTGATTGTTTCAGAATTGCTTTGGGAGTGGACTGCCATGTTCTTCTTCCATAATTAACCTTCGACCTTTTAAAAATAAGAGTTAATTGATACTTTTACTATATTCTTCAAAAAGGGAAAATGAAACACTTAAATTTGTATTCCAAAATATGTATTGCTATTATTCACTACAGTAATTGTTTAGATCTACCTGAATATATGTTTCTCATATCTATTTCTATTTCTATTTCCAGTCTTCATATAAGATCATTTTTCTTAGAAGAAAAGCATTTAGGAATTTCTTTATTGATAACTTGTTATGTTGATTTTAACTCTGACCCTCACTTTATGTATTGTTCTATCTATTCATCCATCTATCTTCCATTATTTTTTACCAAAAATGGTATTACAGTTTGATACACAAGAAACAATGATTATATTACACATGGAGTATGCAGTAATGTATTAAGTTAGCACTTCTGAATTTTCTAAATGTTTTGTCCTGGGGATAAGCAGTAAGCTCTTGGAATATCCTGCCTATAAAGTGTGTGTTTGTTTCTTGAATTTCTGGTCCACATGATACAGTTTATTCTAACCATATGGTTTATGGTTGGGTCCTTGAGACGTGTTGAATCTTCTTGATCTCTAGAGAAGATGGAAATTAATGGTCAGCTTCTAAGATGCCAGCTATGCCTAGGTGATCAACCCCCAACAGCATTTCTGGCACCAAGAGCCATGTTAAGCTTTTCTGTTTGGCAGTACTCTCTGTGTTTGTCATGCTTTGTTCCTAAAAGAAACAACTACTTTCCACATACCTCCATTGGGAGGCGACAACTGGAAACTTGTACCTGGTCTCTTCTGGACCTTGCTCTGTGTCTTTCTCACTGCTGATTTTAGTCTGCATGGCTTTCACTGTGGTAATATGTAACTAAGTATAACAGCTTTTCTGCATTCTCAGGATCCCTCTAGCAGATCACTGAACCTGAGATTTGTCTTGGGGACACACAGAACACATGATAATATGTTTTTCTAGGCTGAACAAACATGAAGGAATGTATTATTAGTTTAGAGATGAAGAATGTATAGATCATACCAAGTACCAATCTTTGCTAATTATTTTAGGGATAGAGGTACTCAAGCTGCTGAGACAAAGCATATCTAAAAATATAACACATCACTATTGAAGTCTATTTTCATACTGGGCAAAATAAATCTGATCCAGAGCAGTAGATGAAAATCTCAAAGTGAGAATTTTAAATAAGTGGAAAGAGAAGAAGAATCCTTTGGTTGTGATATATCTCCACTTTATCCTCTAGGTAATTTGATATTTTCCAGACATGCAAACCGCACAAACCATAGATTTTATTTATTGTAACTAATTCTCAGCCAATTACATGCACCTGAGACAATTCCAAAAATAAGGACTATTGCTTCTAGAAAATATTGATTGGAAGAGATTAGATCAGATCATTTGCTTTATTTGTTTTTCGTCTGGTTAAAAAAGAAAGAAAACTAAATCAACCTTGTTGTTGTTGTTAGGTGCCATTGAGTTGGTATCTGACTCATAGTGATCCTCATAGGGTTTTCAATGGCTGATTGTTTTGGGATTGCCTTGGGAATGGATTGCCAGGCCCTTCTCCCAGTTTTGCAGTGCTGGGAATTGAACTCTGGTCCTCAGAGACTGCAGTGCAGCGCTCTACGAACTGAGATAAATCCCAGCCCCAAATCAACCAAGGATAGCTAAATAATAACCATCTTTTGCAAACTAGGTCATGTATAAACTGAGATATTTAATTTATGATTATAATTTTCCAAGTATATGTAAAAATTACACTAGATCAGAACATTTCTCTCTTTCTAAGTTCCATGGAATTTCCAATATTCATTTATTTATTTACTTACTTATGGGAGGATCTCACTAAGCTGCACAGGCTGCCTCTGGCCTTGAACTCATGATGTACCTGCCTAGCCCCATAAATCACTGTGATTATAAGTGTGCACTACAGTGCCCAATAATTTGAGGTTTGATTGCTTAATTTTGAGTTTTTTATTTTCTGTTGGTTCTTCCTCACGTTGCTATAATTTCTTGTGTGTTGCTAACCTATATGAGCAAATTTTGCTGGTAGAAAAATGCTTTGTTGTTTGTTGTTAAGTGCTATCAAGTCAGGTTCAACTCATAGCAACCATCATGGCGTTTTCATTGGCTAATTATTTTCTAGCCTACAGCCATATCACTGTGGCATCTGCTTCTGTCAGATCTGGGAAGCTAAGCAGGGTCCAACCTGGTTAGTACTTGGATTGGAGACCACCTGGAAACACCAGGTGCTGTAGGCTTGGGAGAAGGACATGGCAATCCACTCCCCCAATGGGAGTGCAATTGAAAACCATATGAATAGCAGAGAAGCACTACAACAGTGTTTCATCTGATGTGCACAGTCACTATGAGTTGGATATGGACTCCATGGCACCCAACAACAACAATTGTTTTCAGCATTGCTTTGGGAGTGGATTGCCATGTCCTTCTCGCCTAGACAAATACTGGTATAAAAATATTTTATTTTCTCATCATAAGTATATAGATTTGGGTGCAAGTACTGATGGTTGGCCTGCAGCCATAGCACTGTAGCATCCAGCCACGCCAGATCTTGGAAGCTAAGCAAGGTCAGGCCTGGTTAGTGCTTGCATGGGAGACTGCATGGGAACACCAGATACTGTAGGCTTGGGAGAAGGACCCGGCAAACCATTCCCAAAAATCAATCCGCCATTGAAAACCCTATGAATAGGAGAGAAGCACTTACAATAGTGATTCACCTGTTGTATGTAGGTCACTATAAGTTGGACACCGACTGGATGGCACCTAATAACTGATGGTAGACTTGTAATTATTTTAAAAAAATTAAAAGTGTATATAAAGATTTTCTGTTTCTAGCTTTTTAAGTGAGAAATTGAATTATCAATATCAGTGCTCAGTGAAGATTTAATCCAGGTTTTATAAAGGCAATCAATTCAGTCTTGAAATTGGAAAGAATTGGGCTTAATAATTAGATAACCTTAACTCATCTCAATTGTCAGAGATATAATGAAAATAGTAGGATTTTCTCATGAAGTTATGATAGATATTAAAGAAATAATGTGTCTGATGTGTCTAGATCGTATTTTGCATTTAATTGATTTCAATGAAGAATTATTGCTCTGTTCTTATTACTGATATAAAATAACAAGGAAGATAATCTTTAAACCAAAATGTCAGACGTTGTGTGTCCCATGTAATAGTTCAATGCTGTTGTGGCTTATTTGTTTCTTGTGGTGCCTAGGATGGAATTTATGGCCTCAGGTACGCTAGGTAAGCACTGTAGTGCTTGAGCTACATTCCTAGCTCCTGTAATGATTTTAGAATTTCATAAATTATTTTTGGGGAATTTTGTTCTTGCAATTTTAAAACTTAAAAGAAGGACATATGATAGTGTACAGACATATTAATATTGGTATTTCTATTACTAACAATGATTTCCAATCAGATTAGTGAAGTGATTTAGTGCGTAGATAATGAAGCCTGACAACCTGGATAAAATCTCATTTCTGCCTCTCACTGTGTGAATGATTTGAGAAGTTACTTAATTTCTCTCTATGTCTGCTTTCTTTATTATAAAATGAAGATATAATAGAGAGAGAACTGCTCTGCACTCTTTAAGGATCCAGGTTGAATCCCCAGCAGTGTAAAAATGGGAGAAGGCCATTGCAATCAATTTCCAAAGCAATTCTGAAACAATCAGGCATCAAAAACCCTAATGAAGGTCACTATGAGTTAGACCCAACTCAAGGGCACCTAACAACAACAAACTTCACAGGGTTGATATGAGAATCAACTATTATTAAAATTCTTAGAGGACTGAAGTTCTATCTCAATGTTATCTTAAAGTTTCCAAAGAAATATTTTATTACACAGACTCTTAGAAAGTAGATTTTAAAAGAAATAATTCTATATATAAGAGAAACTCTTACCTTGAAGAAACATGGAATTGAGATTTGATCCATTCCCACAACCTATTGATTTTAAATGAAGATCTTCTTTGGTTATAGTATCTTTACCTGTGTTAGTAAAGTCTAGAAGCAGAGTACCTCCCAATAAGCACAGTAGACCAGAAAGGTGTGTGTGTGTGTGTGTGTGTGTGTGTGTGTGTGTGTGTGTGTGTGTGTGATTGAGTGTATATGTATCCATGTATGTGAGGTATTGGGGGATGGTGGAGACCAATGGAAAGCAGGGCTCAAAATCCTGTTCTGCCTGGTATAAATGATTAACAGACTACACTTTCACTTGCTCTTATTGATTTTTGTCCTAAAGAGTATCAGGTATCCAGCAGGGAACATGCTTCTTTTAACATCTTTCCTCCTCATAGTAACAAACTATGTAGACAAAGAGCTTCATAAAACAGCACAATGGAGCTTTGCCATATATTTTTATAAAAATCAATGAACAGAGTGCTATATAATTATGTAGTATATAACCATCTGGAATTTGTTTAATTCACTCACTGTAATTCTGTGAAGGTTCAACAAGATTGCTGCAAGTATTTATTCATCCATTTGTGGATGTGGCACAACTCAAAATGAGAAGAAACACTGTGGCTGTGACAACAGGCTAAAATATAAAAAGAAATTATGTGCATGGCACAGCATCAGGTAGTGTTTTGTTCTCCTGTGCATAGGGTCACTATGAGTCAGACTCAACTAGAGGGCACTTAACAACAACAAGTATTCCATGATATGAATGTATCATAGTATAATGACTCAATCACTGAAGGATACCTGGTCATACTTCCTCCCCAACCAGTTGTGGCTGTGATACTAAAGCACTATAAAAATTCTGACAGTTTGTGTGTGTGTGTGGGGGGTAATATATGTTTTTATATATCTAAAATAAATGCACAAGATTATGACTGCTAAGTCATATGACTATTTCATGTTTATTCTTTTAAGAAAATTCCAAACTATTTTCCAGATTATCCATGACATTTTATTTTCTCCTAGGATTTAGCTCAGTGAGTAGAGCACTGCACTCCAGTCTCTGAGGCCCCAAGTTCAATTCCCAGCACCGCAAAAATGGGAGAAGGGCCTGGCAATCCACTCCCAAGGCAATCCCGAAGCACTCAGCCATTGAGAACCCTATGAGGGTCGCTATGAGTCGGATACCGAATCAACGGCACCTAACATCAACAATAAGAAATGTATGAATGGGCCAATTTTTCTGCATCCTTGTTAGCATTTTGTATTAGAATAAAATTGTTTGTTCCCTCACAGCACTTCTAACATTAAGTGTTTTGGAGCTTCCTCACTACAAACAAACAAACGAAAAACAATTCTCCAATTTTCTGAATACCAACTGGAAGTTTCAATTGAGTCCAAAGATCAATTAAATTATGACATTATATACCAAGGATTAGCACAGACCTCGTAAGTTAATAACTCAGTTCCAGAACACTGTTACAAACTTCAAATACTTAATGTAAATCCAAGCCAATAATTCTAAACTACCAGCTACATACTTGGGATTTCTATGCCTCCTTCTTGAGGTTAGCATTAATTTTCTAGAATTGCTAATAATACTGAGGAAAACATTTGCTTGTATTTACTCATTTATTAGAAAGGATACAATAAAGAATAAAATGAGCAGCCAGAAGTAGTACATAGAGTGAGGTTCAGAAGAGTGCCAAAGTATAGGATCTCTAGTCCCCATAGAGTTAGGATGCACTATGATCCTGGCATGGTGATGTATTCAGGAATCTGGAAGATTTCTAGATATTGTAATTTGGGAGCTTTTATGGAAATTGCAATTTGTAGTAATATAAGATAGTTTCATATAGCAAATCATTATCCTGGGAAAATATCATAATTCAAAAATTCAACTATGGTTTCCAACGAATTTGTATGACTGTTATCATAAAGTCAAAAATTGTGATTCATAACAGCATGAGTCAAGCAGCACCTGTATTTGAATTTTTTATGAGAGGATGATGGCTAGTGTCTCCTACTCTAGTATCTTGAAGTCAATCCTCTTTTATAATCACTTTACATTCTTTACATTTCTGTATGAATTTTTCATCCTATAATTTCTCCACAAAAAGTAGCTGGAAATTTCACAAAATGTTGTTAATTTTATACATCAGTTTTGTAAATATTACCATCTTAATTATATTAAATTTTTAAATCAATGCACATGAAATGTCTTTCTAATTATTTTAGGTGCCATGCTACTTTATGATGAAAGCAGTGAAATAATGAAAACATTATTTCATCACTTTCAAATTCATGTCTTACAGTTATCTTAAAAATTTATTCTGAATGAATTTTTTGTCTTTTCGATACTATTGAAAATAGAATTATTTTCATGTTGGTTATTGGTAGAATATATACCATTGCCTTTTGCATATTGATTGCTTATTCGGGACCATTGATGAATTAGTTTATTAAACTTAATAGTGTAGTGAATTTCTAAAGAATTTCTTTATCTAGAATGACTTCATTTGCTAGAGAGACAGTTTTCTTCTTCTTTTTAATCTCGATAACTTTTATATTATTCTTTTATTGTACTAGCTAGATCTTATAAGATAAATTTGAAAATAAGTAGTAAGAACAGCTGTGCTTTTCCTCTTATTTATATTAGCTAGAAAGCATCTTCTTATAGTAATACTTGTAAGTATTAAACACTAGTCAGTGGTGAGAGCAACTAATCTTCTTACGTTTCCTCTTCTATCTTGCTTTTTCCACATTTCAGCAATTGATAGTCATGAAATCAAGGTGCGGTACTTTTGATCTTTTGCACTGACACTTTAATTTCTACTCTATGGGGAGATGTTATGTGAAGCAATGGAACTGGTAGCTGTTCTTACCAATAATAGAATTTCATTAAAACAGAGTTGGCTGCTGCTGGGCATAGTGGTGCATGCCTCTAATCCCAGTGGAGCAAGAGAGGCAGGAAGTTTGTAAATTTGAGGCTAGAGGCAGCCTGTGTAACTTAGGAAGCTCCTGTCTCAAAATTAAAATAAAATAAAAATGGGCTGGTGGTGCAATCTAGTGATAAAGCACCTGCAATGTTTGTGTGAGTTCAAACCCCAAATATTGAGGGAAGAAAGAAACAAAACATAACAACTACATAAAAAATAGAGCTGGTTGAAGGCTAGATGAGAAATACTGGTGACCAGGTAAGAAGAAATAGTAACCCAATCCTATAAACTGGTGGGAGAAGTTATCCTATCTTTTTTTCTACCCTCCTGGATTGGAATTTCTATCATTCTGAGTTAGAGAGCATCATTGCCCAAATGTCACAGACTTTTGCTAGTCTTAATAAAATTTAGGAGATATTTCTTGAGTAAATATTTCTCAATTTGTTGTTTACCCTTAGGACAACTATCAAAAATTTTACATAATTATCTTTAAAATATGCTTACCAGTTATGATTATTTTACTTGGTAGAGGTTCTGTGGAACTCCTCATGGCATTGTTTCAGAAGTGCAAAATTCTATATGTAGTGATTTTGAGTATGTATTTATAAATTTTAATGCTTGATCAAAATATTTCATTGTATTTACATAATATCTACTGGTAACATCATTCTACAAGTTTAAATAATATTTTAAAATCTCTACAATTCTACAAGTTTAATTCTACAAGTTTATTTCTACAAGTTTAAATAATTCTACAAGTTTAAATAATATTTTGAAATCTCACTTATCTTTTCCCTATCCTACTTATAATTGTATTAAATAATTCTATAAACATTTGGAATATAAGACAATGTTAAAATTTCTACTTCAAATGGAAGATATAATTTAGAAAACAAAAAATGGAATAAAACTTGATATATTTACCCATACTTTTCCTTGCTATGTTCTTTCCTTCTTACTAATGTTACATGATACCTTCTCATAAAATTATATCTTTGTTTTGAATAGCTCCCTTTAGCTGTTCTTTTAGGATAGGTCCTCTGGTGACAAATTCTCCTAGTTTTCTTTTATCTGAGACTACCTGGATTGTCTCTTCGTCATGAAATATAGTATTGCTGGGTATAGAATTCTGTCTATACATTTTCTTCTAACACTTGATAAATATTATGTCACTTTCTAGGCATTCCATCATTTCTGATGAGAAATTTATTGCCATTCAAATTGTTTTTGTCCTATTTGTTGTTAGGCGCCATCAAGTCAGGTTCAACTCATAGGGACCCTGTGTACAATACAGTGAAATATTTCCCAACACTGTGCCATGCACAGCACCTTTTTTATGTTTAAGCCCCTTTTTGTGACCACTGTGTCAATACATCTAGTTGAAGGTCTTACTTTTCTTCATTGACTCACCACTGTCTCAAACATGATTTTTTTCTCTGGGGATTATTTCCTCCTAACACTATGGCCAAAACACATAAGATGGATTGTAGCCGTTGTTGCTGGCAAGGAGCACTCTGGTTACACTTCTCACAGGACAGGTCTATTGGTCCTTTTGGCAGACCATGGTATATTCACTACTTCTATCCAACAACATAATTCAAAGGCATCAATTTTCATTTTTCCCTATAGGGAGGATGAATTTCCCTTTCAAGAAAAATCACTATAGAATTTTTTCTCTAGCTTTTAGAAGTTTGAACATGTTGAATTTTGCCATGGACTTCTTTCAGATTATCTTGTTTGGGGTTCATTTAGTTTCTTAAATCTGTAAATTTATGTCATTTGCAAAATTTGGAAAACTTTAATTCATTATTATTTTAATTAATTAATTAATTAATTAATTTGTTTATTTTGTGGTACCGGGAGTTGAACCCAGGACCTTGAGCTTGCATGCTTTACAAGTGCTCTCCCACTGAGTTGCACCCCAGCCCATTTTTTTTAACTTTTTTTGAGACAGGGTCTCACTAAATTATGCAGACTGCCTCTAGTTTCTAATTTGCCATCCTTCTGCCTCTACCAAATTTCTGGGATTACAGGTGCTCACCACTGCACTCAGCTTAGTTAAGATTTTAAAGTAAATTTTTAACCGTGTATTCTTTCTTCTTTCCTTCTAGACTCAGAAACATGAATGTTAGATCTTTTGTTGTAGTCCCACAGGTAGCAGAGACTGCTCATTTCTGTTAATTATTGTTTCTTTTTTTCTAAGATTGATTATTTCATGGTTCAGGTCATGTATTCTTTGTTTTCTGTATCCTAACATTCAGTTGTTTCTCAGGCATTAAAAGTTTTGTTATCTAATGTTTCATATCTGAAATTTCCATTTATTTCTTCCAAATATATTCTATTTTCTTGCTGAAATGTTTTGTTGTTGTTGATTTTTTTTTTTGATGGGTTGTTTAAAATTTTTGCCAGGTAATTTTAACATATCCGTCAACTCTGTGTGCATTGAATCCCTTTTTCTCCTTCAGTTTGATATTTTTCTGCTCCTTGTTAGATTATTTTCACTGAATTCTAAATGTTACGGTCATTATATTATGAGACTTTGGAGCATACTTAAATTTTTTATTTTAGCTCACCCTTTCTGACTCCACTCCAACTTCAGTCAGAATTGGTGGTGTAGATATTGCCTTATTATTGCCAGGTGGAATAGAAGTCTGTTTCCTGCTAGCCCTCCATTTATACCTGATGGGCACTGGGGTCCATGTTCAGTACTAAGGTTTGATGGGAGTCTGCGGCACACCAAGCCTTTTGATACTCTGACTATGAGGTGCGGTGCTACTTCATTATGGATGCCCACTTGGCCTCCTTTGGCACTGCAGAGGAGGAAAGTGATCTCCTAACCACAGGGTGGTACTGAAAATACTGACTTTCCCCTTGTCCAGTCCTGACCACCATTGTCACCTCCAGTTAAGGGGAAATCCACGTTCCGCGGGTGGTTTCCACTGATATAATGTGGAGGAGATTATTTTTTCCTGGACTGGGTGAAAACTCAGGCTTCATTCTGTGTCATTAACCTGGCCTGATGACAAAGGGCCTGGTGATGGCCACAAGGGTGGAGAAGTCTCCTTTCTCTGATTAGCTTGTATTGGGATGAGTGGAACTGGGTCACAATTCATTCTTCTGTTTTTGGCTAGAGTGATAATTTTATAGATGTTTCTATCTTTATAGGCTATGCTTTTCTTGGACAGAGGAATCAGTTCCTTGATTAGAAAGATCAGATTTTTGTTTTATTTTAGTGTTTCTGAGTAATAGACATCTTCAGTTCCACATAACAACCAAACCAAATGAAACAAACTAACAAAAAACACTCAGGTAAATTACCATTCTTTGACTAGTCTGCTGTTTTCTCTCTGCTTTTTAGAATCTTGTATGCTGGTTTTCTATATAACATCTTTTTCCTTTCTTATAGTCCTGGGAGGTGAATGCAGGGGGGCCTCACACATGCTAGGCAAGTGTGCTACCACTTCGCCTCACAAACCCTCACCCCTGGTCTTTTTGAGACAGCATCTCACTAAGTTTACAGGCTGCCTCTGGCCTCAAACTTCTGATGCCCTGTTCTTAGATTCTAGATTTGCTGGGAGCCACAGTGCCCAGTTTAATTTTCTTTAACAAGAGGAATAGGGGAAAACACATTCATTCCATCTTTCCGAAAACAGGAATCTACTATGGTTTTTCATTTTAAATCCTGTTTAAATTCTTTTGTGTCCCTGACTACATTTATTCACATCATTGCCCTCTGCTTCTGTGCTGATTTACGTGGCTCCTTTTCACAAAGGGTATGAGAGTTTCTCTTATTTCTATGGATATGAGGAGCCAGTAATTGCATTTAGAGAGCAAGGGAACATACTTGATAACTGTGAAAATAGTTCTCACTTACCTATTCAAAATTTTGAAATCTTTTTCTACTGCTTGCATGTATGCAGCCATAGCACTGTGGCATCCAATCCCATTAGATCTCAGAAGCTAAGCATGGTTGGGCCTGGTTAGTACCTGGATGGGAGACGGCCTGGGAACACCAGGTGGTGTAGGCTTGGAAGACGGACCTGGCAACCCACTCCCAAAAATCCATCTGCCATTGAAAACCCTATGAACAACAGAGAAGCACTGACAATAGTGTTTCGCCTGTTGTATGTAAGGTGGCTATGAGTCGGATACTAACTCGATGGCAGCTAACAACAGCATAGGCACAATTAAGATCAATTTTGGAGAAAACGAATGCTTCATGTTTGATGAAAATTTAAGTTCAATAACTTAACAATTGGTTTAATATATATTCGCTATATATACATATATGTATATATATATACATGTATATATATGTATATATATATATATAGAGAGAGAGAGAGACAGAGACAGAGACAGAGAGACAGAGAGACAGAGACACACACAGAGAGAATGTTACATAAATTCATTAAAGTTTAATCTTATTTTGTCAGTACATGATTGTATACTAAGAGACAATGCCATTTGAGTATAAAATAAATCCTGGGAACTGACCAAACATGGGCTTTCTACTAAATGTCTCCCAGGTTTTAAATATTATAATAAAATTGTTTTTGTACTTTAAACATACAGAATGAAAAATGTCTCAATGAGTAATGATGTAACATGAGCAAGTAAAAATCATCTCCTATGCAAAAAACATTAAGTATTTTACTATATGTGTGCTAGAAATACACATATGCAGGTGAATATTTATATTATATAATAAATTATATATAAATTATTTTTATAATGCACATAGGTTTGATAAAATCATTCACATCACATTGTCCCACATCTATTCCTGAATGTCATCTTGGTGTGTTAGCATTGTTTATTTTGATGAAGCATTCCATGTGGGGTGACTTTTGGAGGTGTTGAAGAGTGAAAGTTTTCTAAACTAGACCTTGCAGGTCATAACAGAAATGTCAAGCTCTCACTTGGAAACTTGGTAAAGTAACAGATTTGATTTTCTAGGTGAGGCTTGCTTTTGATCCTGTTGTGGCTTGATATGGATACAAATGCTTCATTCCTCTGATAAGAAAAGATTGAAATAGACAACATTTAGGTTGCTAAATTAGGCAAATAGCTAATAGAAACAAAGGAAGAAAATTACAGCAATGGTAATATAATGTAAGTCTGAAAAATTTTAAAAGCAAACAATTTCCAAGGTAATCATATAGAGGGACCAAAACTAAGTGGATGAGAAAGAAAAGCAATAAAAATTTCATGAAATGTTAGAACATATCCCAAGTGCATAGGCACTCTCAAACACATTTTTGCATATTCATCTTAAAACAGCTTTAGGTCATATGATTTACATTTTTGTAACTTTCTCAGAATGAACAGCTAGTAAGTGGCCAAGCACAGAAAATGAATCTGTGGTTTGGGGTGACTAGAGCCATATGCTTTCCAATTTGAATGAAGAATAGGAACACACTTTAAAAATCTGACTCACTTGTATGATGTCACAATATTTGATCCAATATAAGATATTATTTTTAAAGTACTTAATCAAAATTAAAGGGAATACTGGCCCTTTTGCCATAAATGTGCATAAACAACTGGTTGCAATAGTGCATGCTTGCAATTCCAATAACTTGGGAGGGTAATGCAGGAGAACAACAGATTTGGAGGACAGAGGCAGCCTGTAGTGCTTATGAAGACACTGTCTGAAAGTAAAAAAGAAAGGAGGTAGGGGGACCGGGGGTAGAGGTTCTCTGTAGAGTACTTGCTTAGAATGTTTGAGTTCCTGGATCAACCCTCTAGCATTGAAAAAAAGGCATAAATAATACATTATTAGTGACTCAAGCTTCTTGGGAAATACATGTCTATACACACATGACAGGTCTGTTTTATCATTGAGACAATTTTTATTAAATTATAAAATGCTTCCCTAGTACAAGTTAGGCACATTTGCAATAATAGCAAATTTTTTCAGATTATAAAATAATTTTGTTAAATTCTTTGCATTGTTTTGGTAGGGACAGATTATGGACCAGGTAAATGATTTGTAAAATGATATCCTTATATTCTTAATACTAACACCATCTTTTGGTTATAAAGATTGTATGATAAAGACCCCAGTGTTCTAGTATTATTATTGTATGTTCTCACATCAAAACAAAACAGACATCTCAATTTTGATGAAAACTATTCCTTTTATTTTAAAATATAGTAATAAATAATCCATAAAATTGACTTTGCAAATTCTGAAGCATATGGCATTTTAAAAATTTAAATGACAGAATATCTATTTTTGTGTTAAAAATGAGAATCCATTGTAGTGGACTGTCACTCAACAAAGGTAGATTGTAGCTTCCAATTACAATAACTGTGGATTGAAAGATAAAACTTTTATAAATTTGTGGAGAAAGGCTTGCTGTGACTTGTTACTTGCACTGCAAAACACACAAACTATTTGAGGGGTATGTTTCTGTCACACTTCATTTATTTCACCAAATTACGTTGATAAGTGTGACAAAAGCTTGAACTAAGTAATCTTAAAAAAAAAAAGAAAGAAACTATAGCTGGGCATGGTGGTGCATGCCTGTAATCCCAGGGGCTCCAGAAGCAAAGGCAGGAGAATTGCAAGTTTGAGACCAGACGCAGTCTGTATAATTTAGCCAGACCCTGTCTCAAAAAAGTAAAAAAAAAAAAAAAAAAAAAAGGGCTGGGGTGTGGCTCATTTGTACAAAACTTGCAAAGCATGCAAGCATGAGGCCCTGGATTCACCCACACAGTACTGCTAAAAAAGAGAAAGAAGGAAATTGGAAGATATATATATATATATATATATATAGATAGATAGATAGATAGATATAGCAACCAATAAGGTTACAATTCTATTATATATATATATTTCTAGAATATATAGAACATTCTATATATTCTAGAATATTTAGAATATTCTATATTCTATAATATATAAGATATATATATACACATATATATATAGTAGAGTTGCAACCTTATTTGTTTTAGTATTAACATTATAAATTTAATGCATATATTTAATGTTGACTTTTGGACACTACTCCAGTACTCCTAACAGCATAATCAGAAGAACAGGAAACAATATTAGTAACTTGGTCTTTTTATGTTTCTATTTAGCTGAAAATGACTATGATTTTTTTAACTATTGACAAATTTATTGTCTTCTAGAAATTTGCCTTTCACTTTCATAAACATCCATTGGACCTAATAACATTTATCAT
>VMDO01015213.1:0-51935 GCA_007922755.1 Pedetes capensis | reverse complement strand
GTCTCCGGAGCTTCACTGATGGGTCTTCATCCGACAAGAGTCCGTACCTCGAGCCGCACGTTTGGGCGCCACCTGTCCCGTCCCGCGGGACCCTAGTTATTCGTGGGGTCAAGGGGGACCTGTCTGAAAAGAAATGGGCGAGAGAGAAGAACGAGACCAAGCAAGTAGTTGTCAAGGTCTGATTTTATTGAAAAGAAACTCTTCTTTTAAGCTCACAGAAGTGAGGGAGTTGGGAGGGGTAGGTGAGGGAAGAATTTTATCTCAGTCAGCCGAAGGCCGCAGCTGGCGCCAGCCGAAGGCCACAGCTGGCAGATGGTCTGTAACCTATGGTGGTTTATTGCCGGCCATCAGTCATGTAAAAAGTCATGTAGCTCTCAAGGAGGAAAGGGAGCCAAGAGAGTTATAGAGCTCTGGTGGCCTCCGCTCCCAACACATCAGGATGCTAATGCTTAGGTTAAGGCATGTGTCTTCACCTCCTTGCGTAAACTAAGTAAAATGAGATGCCTTTGCTGTCTTTTTAATCTTTTTTTATTCTTAACAGCACTCCCTTTCTCATCTGTAAGTCTGCAGAGTGCCTTCTCATTAAACACCTTACAATCTCATTAATGAGAGAAACTTCTTGTGATAAAAAAATAAGTGTAACCAGGTGTGATGGTGCATGCCTATAATCCTGGGCACTTGGGAGGCTGAGGCAGGAGAGGCAGGAGGATCATGAGTTCAAAGCCAGCCTGGTCCACACAAGGAAACCTTGCTTCAAAATAAACAAACAAAAAACACCACCACAACAAAGGTGGGCATGGTGGTGTACACCTGCAAACCCAGTGACTTGGAAGGTGGAAGCAGGAGGCTTGAAAGTTCAAGGCCAGAGTCAGTCTGTATAACTTGGTGAGATCCTGTCTCAAGACAAAAAGTTAAAAAAAAAAATGGGCTGGGGATGTGGCTCAATGTTGCATGCAAAAACATGCATGAGGCCCTAGGTTCAACCCTCTAATACCACACATACAAAAATTCCACTACCACTACCACCACCACCACAACAACAAAAAAAACCAACAAAACAGTCTGGCATAGTGGCACATACCTATAATCCCAGCACTCGAGAGGCTGAGGCAGGAGGATTACCACAAGTGTGAAGCCAGCCTGGACTACACAGCAAGTTTCTTGCCAGGGTTAATTACATAGTGAGATCTTGT
The DNA here is from genome assembly GCA_007922755.1 of Pedetes capensis. Taxonomy (NCBI): domain Eukaryota; kingdom Metazoa; phylum Chordata; class Mammalia; order Rodentia; family Pedetidae; genus Pedetes; species Pedetes capensis. Next base: position 50,742 of record VMDO01015213.1, on the reverse strand, counting down.
CTCAAAAAATGAGAACAATTTTAGAAAGAAAGGGGGAAAAAGGAAATAGAAAAGAAAAGAAAAAAAGAAAACAAGTGTACCAGCACATTCTTACTTAATCTTTAGTCCTAGATTACCCCTTCAAACAATGTGATTTCACAAACCCCAAAACCACACATATAGCTATTGCTAAGGCACATAAGCGCATCTTTTTCTCAGTGCCTGCACTCCATTGTCTCCGAGTGTGTATTTTTCCTTACTTAATAAACTCCAACTCTGCTTCATACTGACTATTCCTGAAATTCTTTTCTGTGCCACATGTCAAGATCCTGGCTACACCTGGGTGGAGGTCCCTGAGGGGCTCTCCTCAGGCTGCACAGCTAGCAGTGTCAGGTTGGGTCTCCCACTGCCATGACAAAACCTTTAAGATTGTAAGCCAAAATAAGCCTTTCCTCTTTTTAATTTGTTTTCTTAGGGATTTTGTCACAGTGATGAAAACCTAACACAGCTCTGAAGTCCATAGCATTTACACTTGTTGGCACCAATCCTTACCTGCATTCTCTAACCCAGTCTTTTCCTTTGGCCTTGTTGTGCCTAAGATCTAGCCATGCTAAATCCCTACCCTTTCCCTGGTGTGCCCTGCATATAGTTTCTCTTGTATGGACCCTGCTCTACCCACAGCTCATTTTATTGGTGCCTGATCATCTTGAAAGGTTGAGCTCATGTGTCATCTGTAAGCAGTGTTTCCTGAACACGTGGGTGGTGATGACTTTCCTCCTTTACATCTGCAATGGGTCCTGCACCTGCTTCTGTGGTAGCATTTTTGACAGGTAATTATACTTGTGTTCAGGACCTCAAAGCACATAAGGGCAGGTGTCTGTTTATTACTCATAGTTGTCACTTAAGCACTGGAGACTTAAGCAAACATTCAGTGGAAATTTGCTGAGTAGATGAACTAAAATATTCAGATACCTAGTTTTGTTTTCAATTTCCTGTCCTTTCCTGATATGTTCCCTAAATAGTCACCAGCATGTTTTTGTCAGCCTTTTTAGGTTTCTTTTCCTTTTAATATTTTCTTTAGAAATTCTTAGTTAATCTAATGGGAGGCTCCAATAACTTCTCTTGGCTGATCCTCTCTCCTGTTTCTTATCCCAAATTGAGAGTTCCATTTCATTTCTGTTTACATCTATTTCTCTTCAAATTATTTAAGCCCCAGTTATAATCTCTGAATACTATGAGGGGACACAATTTCCACACACACTCACCAAATGGGCACCATTTGCCAAGCATACATTTATGTTCTATTATATACACCTATGCTGTTGTTGTTGTTAGGTGCCGTCGAGTCGGTATCTGACTCATGGCGACCCTCTGTACAACAGGGGAAACACTATTGTCAGTGCTTCTCTGCTGTTCATAGGGTTTTCAGTGGCAGATTGATTTTTGGGAGGGGGTTGCCAGGTCCTTCTCCCAAGCCTACAGCTTCTGGTGTTCCCAGGCAGTCTCCCATCCAGGTACTAACCAGGCCCGACCCTGCTTTCGAGATCTGAAGGGATCGGGATCGGATGCCACAGGGCTACAGCTGCAGGCATTATATACCTATAGTTTTAGCTTATTTTGGTTTGACCGTTTAGAAGATCCAGACCTGGAATAGGAAGGAGGCAAGCACTGCGTGCTAATGGGAATCATTAAGGTCTCTGTCTTAGGTCTCTCAAGCATGGCAGTTAGGGATTCTTACTTAGAAGTGAGATTTAGGTAAAACTGTTATACAGAATGTATTTTTGCAATTTTCGAATTGTAATTATATAGAGAGTTGAGACTGACTGTGAACCAAGACTGCGGAGTCCCCACTTGGTAGCTTTGCCATTCGTTAGCTATATGACCCCCAGCAAGTTACCTTACCTCTATGTGCCTGTTTCATTACCAGTAGAATTAAGATAAGGGAGGAGGACATGGCAATCCACTTCCTGAGCAATCCTGAAACAATCAGCCAGTGAAAACTTTATGAGGGTGGCTGTGAGTCGGACTTGACTGGAGAGCACCTAACAACAACAGAATTAAGACAAAAATATAATTAATTTCTCAGGGTTATTTTGAAGACTTTCAAAACAATTGAAACTATTAATCCTGCAGCCGTACCACTGTGGCATCCAATCCCATCAGATCTTGTCAGATATCCGAAGCTAAGCAGGGTCGAGCCTGGTTAGTACTTGGATGGGAGACTACCTGGGAACACCAGGTGCTGTAGGCTTGGGAGAAGGACCCGGCAACCCACTTCCAAAAAACAAAACAAAAACCAGTCAGCAATTGAAAACCCTATGAATAGCAGAGAAGCACTAAAATACTGTTTTGCCTATCGTACGTAGGGTCGCTATGAGTCGGACACCAACTCAATGACACCTAACAATAACAACAAACAATTAAAGTACTTTGAATAATGAACGGATATAGTGACGTATAATGCTTATTTTTATCCATTCACTTTATGGAAATTTCCCTGCAAAATTCAGAACCAAAAATCTTATTATGCAGTCATATTTGTGCTTAATGTTATGCAACACATTTCACAAGTTTTCGCTTTCCACACCCCGTCCCCAAACGACAAGTGCAACAATAACAAAATTTGACCATCTTCTTCAATCTAAACCCGCCATTTTCTGTCTCCCAATACATTCCCTTTTAGAATTACGCCGGGAAATAATGAATGAGCAGCGAAAGCCTGGTTTGTTTATTTATAGTCCACGAAGTCTAATTTAATTAAGTTCAACAGCTGTCTTAAGTTGCTAGGGAGGAAGGAGGTGGAAGGCGGTGAAGCGACAGGGCAGAGGCTGGGCAAGAAGAAGCCACACCCGGTCCTTCTAGATCCCAGATAGGGTAACCACAACAGGGGCCGGAAGTACGGCCCTCCCAGGGGAGGAAGGCCAATCAGAAGCGAGTGCTTCAGCAGTGAGGGCGGAAGAGAAGCGATCTAGTTCCGGACGCGACCACCGCCGCCATCTGTCACCTTAGCTCCGGCACCAGCAGCAGGTCACTCCTGCCCGGCCTGTCTCCTTAGCGGAGACTGCTTCTTGTCCTGCCACCTCTCTGTTCTGTTCTTGTCGCCAACTTCCTCTAATGGATCTGGTCGAAATGGCATCACCTGAGCCCGGGCCGGCAGCGGCCTGGGGACCCAGCAAGGTGAGTATTGGTCGGGGCTGGCGTACCTGCCAGGATCACCTGGCTGGTTTTCATCGAACACAAGGAGAAATGACTCGAGTAATTCTAGAGGTGTGATCCAGACGACCTCGATAAGTGGGGAGGAGTGGTGGGTAGAGGCGAGGGAGGGCGACTGGGGACGCCTGGGTGGCTGCCGTGGGTGGTCTGGGTTCTGTCGGTAGTTCTACACCTTGCTTTCTGAATCTCTGTCGTGGGTATTTAAGCAGAACGCCCTTTAGACGTTAGCATTTGAGGGAAAACAAGCACAATCTTGTTTTTCACAGGCCAAATGAGGCAACCCAGTACGCAGCAAGCTTGGCCAAAAGTGGGGTTAGAAAACTTTCCTTAATTTCACAAGTGTGGTTATCCCACTTCGATAAATTTCTTGTTTTTGAAGTGGTAAAGATAAAATCCAGGTGCACCCTTCTTCCTCCAACTAATACTGAACTGTACACTACATACTGTAAAACGGTTATGAATTTTCATGATCTGCCTGAGTCTCTAAACTTTCTCCTAAAGTGGCAAACTTAAGTCTTTATTTCACGTCTGGTTTGTGGTTTTCAGACTGCTTCTTTTCATGTAGGTTCACTACAAAGATGAAAAGACTTTTGCCATTTTATTGAGGGTTTGCTTAAGAGCAAGGGTGTGTTCACTAGGATTTGTGTTCCTTCCATTAAGATTGTGAAAAACCCACCACTTTTAGCTTCGTAATTGTTCTTTTCATGTTAACACAGAACACTTGTTTCATTTAAAAGATCACCTGTTGCCAGGCACCATGGCCCACGCCTGTAATCTTAGAGACAAGAAAGGCTGAGGCAGGAGGATTGTGAGTTTTCATTCAGAGGCAGCCTATGGAACCTAGCAAGACCCTATCTCAAAATGAAAAATAAGAAAGGAGCTGGAAATTCAGCTGGGTGATAGATCACTTGCCAAGTGTACTCAAGGTCTTGGGTTCAATCCCAAGTACTGCCAAAACAAACCAAAAAATTGACTTGTTAATCTTACTGGACCTTTCAGCTTCATCTTAACAGAAAAGGAGGTCAATAATAAGCTATTAAGAAAAGTTGATTTTTAGATGTGCTTATACAGCTGTAGGAGGAATCTAAATCTAAGATACTCCTTTGGTAAATGTGTTTACACCTACATGTTATTTCATCCTTCTTTTGTATGTTAAGACATTATTTTCTAGGTCAAGATGTGTGGACATAAAAGGACAACATGGGTAGATAGAGACCAATAAAAATATACACCACATGTTAAATTCCTCTAGTTAAACATCTACAAAGATTGGTTAAAAAAAAAAAAGTCAAATGAAAGCAACCTAACCTCAGAGCAAATTTCATTTTCTAAGCTAATTCATTAATAAAATATTTAATAAGTCATTCTCATTTAAGTGTACATCATCAGAACTATAAAATAACATTTTTATCATTTAACAAAAAATATGCCCTTGGCGTTCATAGATAGTCTATTGGGAAGACAGTTTGACAGGCAAAGCAGTTTTTTAAAAAAAGGCCTATTGTTGTTAGGTGCTGTCAAATCAGTATCCGACTCATAGTGACCCCTCATAGGGTTTTCAATGGCTGACTGTTTCGGGATTGCCTTGGGAGTGGATTGCCAGGTCCTTCTCCCATTTTTGCGGTGCTGGGAATTGAACTTGGGACCTCAGAGACTGCAGCGCAGCACTCTACCAATTGAGCTAAATCCCAGCCCCCCAAAAAGCCTAAAATATCACTTAATCCTTTCCTTCTCTAACTTTCTGATCTACTTTAAGGATGTGGAAATTTGAGGAGAGTCTTTAAAAAATGGAAGGAATATTTGAGGTCAGTAACTCTCAAAACTTTTTACACTCTTAAAAAATCATTGAAGACCTCCAAGAACTTTTGTTTATATTGGTTATATATATTCATATCTGAGTATCAGAAATTAAAACAAATTTAAATTTGTTTAAAATCATATTAACATAAATAACATTTTTATATTAAAATGTTTTTCCCAAGTAAAAACAAAATAAATGAGGAGAATAGTATTGGTTTACATTTTTGCAAATCTCTTAATATCTGGCTTAATAGAAAATACCTGAATCCTTCTATTCAATGTATTTTGATATTTGAAGAACCTGAAAAAATTTCATCTTCACTGATACATAATTGTAGCAGATATAATTCAAGATAGGTAATAAGAGTACAGTAGAAATACTATAACAAATTGAGTTAGTCTCTAAAAATGCACATTTATATTCTAAACTTGCTACCTTAGAAAATTTTAGAAAACAAGAATATGCAAACACTCATTCTATGAGATAACTGAGTAATGATGATGTAATCAAATCTGATGTAGATTCTGGAAAATACTATGGAGGGCTTTTTTGTTGTTTTGGAGATTTTGAGACAGGGTTTCACTGTGTAGCCCAGGCTAGCCTCAAGGTCCGAATCCTCCTGCCTCAGCCTTCCCAGTGCTGGGATAACAGGTTTGTGCCCCCACACCTGGTTTATGGGGAGTTTTTGATGGCTGGTTTGAAGAGACTGAATTCAATTTCAAAGTGTGGGGGTTGACAGCCTCTTTGAAATCTTTACTTATTTACCTCACCCAAGGAAGTTGCCTCAGTGTGAGGTGGCCCAGCTGAACTGGTTGGCAGATATGGGAAGTGTAGCTCTAGTCTGAGGCTCTGAGGAGCAAGGTCAGTGAAAGCGGGAGCTTGGTCCTGTTTGTAGTTTCTGCATGTTTCCCTTTCTAATCCAATCTCTTGCAGTAGGGGAATCTATACCTCAAAAAAACAATTACTTCCTGTCATTGTTGCCTCTTCTGGGAAATTATTAGCTAATACTTAGTATTTAAGCAGAATTAGTTGACAGATAATAAAAGACCAGAAGCCTCAGAAGTGGATGGGCAAGACAGAAGAAAGGACATCCGAATAGTAGGGATGTCAAAAGGCACTAGACCTCTTCGGCTTAGGAACAATGTGGCAGTTCCCTTAACTCTCTGCAGTGTTTCCTGGCGGCACATATTATTCGTTAGGTATTTGAATGCTTCTTTATGTGCAAAGCTCTGTGTTGGGCTCTGAGGATGAGAGGATGCCACCTCTGGAGGGGGCTTGTGTTCTGTGGTGGCCCATGCATGAACCTTAATTAGTAACAGTGTTTGCATAGTAGTATGAAAACACAAAGAAGAAGGTGCAACTTGGATGACATGGATAGAGGAGATGCCATTTAGTTGGTGTAGAGAAGGGAGAAAAAAAAGCATTGAGAGAGAAAAGCATGTGTGAAGGCATGGAGAGGTGAAATGTGCCATGTTTGGTATATAATTAGTGTTACTGGTGTAGAGTAGATAAGGGTTGAATCTGGAAAGGTAAATGAGGGCAAGTTGTGAAGGGCAGTCCTAGATGAGGAATTTGGATTTCGTGTTGCAAGCAGTAAGGCCTGCTTCCTTCTCACATTCCAGGGAAGGTGATTAGGGAAGTGGCTGAGAATACAGCTTCTTAGTCCTGCGGCCTTGGAACAAGCTGTAGCACTTCCACCTACAGTTTTAGCTTGGTTTTAAAACAAAAAAACAAAAAAACCTTTCTTTGATTCAGTTTCTACACCTTTAAAATGGGGATGATGTCACAACTACTCAGTTGTGGTATGATTTAATTAATCTATAGGTTTTATATATGTAGTTAAGTGACTTAAATAGAGAGAATTGTGAAATGTTATCTTTGGGCTGGGGGCATGGGCAAGGCCCTGGGTTCTCTCCCTAGCACTGCAACGAGAGAGAGAGAGAGAGAGAGAGAGAGAGAGAGAGAGAGAGAGAGAGAGAGAGAGAGACAGACAGAGAGAGAGACAGAGAGAGACAGAGACAGAGGGAGAGACGGACGGACAGACGGACGGACGGACGGAGGGAGGGAGGGAGGGGAGAGGAGAGGAGAGGAAGAGGGAAGAAATGTTTTCTGTTATGCTAGTATTAGTCATTGTCAAATGAGAATGAGAATTCTGAGTTAGGGAACAGTTATTTGCCTTTTGGAACCTGAACTTTGAAACTGAACCGACCAGGCATTTCTAGGTTGAAGAGCAGAAGGAAGTCAGCAGAGTCAGAGGGCCAAGAGATTAGTTATATTCTGCAGATTATAGAGAGATTCAAACTTCCAGACCTAAAAGTCTTCATCAGGAGAATGCTTAATTGCTGATAAACTTTTAGTGAATGAAAGTCACATCAGACCTTCAGGAAACCTCCCTGTTCTCGCTAGGTCTGGCCTTGAATAAGAATGGAACAGTTCTACCATGGCTACTCTAGGTGTTTTCCTAGGGGCAGATGTCTCTCAATCTCAGACTGAGACCAGACAAAACTTGATTTTGATTCACTCAGACATAAATGTGATTATCACTGTTTATCACCCTCAGGTATTCTACCCTGAGCCTCAGGTATCAACCTGAGCCATGTCTATTCCTGACACTCAGTGCTGTAGAGCCTGAACTAAGGTACATTGTCCAGTTGTCACTGAGAGCCTGTGCTGACTAACCTTGATTAAGTAATTTTGTGGTTAATACAGATTATCACCATATGCTAAATTCTATATTCGACACTTATTAAGGAATGAATTCAGACTTTATCCCAAAGGAGTAGGGAATCAATAAAAGAGATTTAAGTAAGGAAATGAACCAATCAAATCTGCATTTTAGAAAATATTATATTATCATATTATCATATTATGTTGTAGAATGGAGAATGGAAACAAACAAGATAGGGAGCAGAAAAATTAGTTCAGAGTTAGTTGGGAAATAAATCAGGAATTTGTGTTTTAAGAAGGCTGAGACAGACAGGGGTAGTGGTGGATGTCGATAGTCCCAGCACTTGGGAGGCTAAGGCAAGAGGACCATGAGTTCAAGGCCAGTGTGGGCTGCATAGTGAGACCCTGTCTAAAAACAACAACAACAACAACAAAGGCTGGGACAGTATTGTCATTGAGGCCTCAAGAAGAGACTCATGGAATATTATTTTACTATAATCATATTTTTAAGAGCCTGATTTTCAAATTCTAAAGTGCTGAAATATAATTTTTGTGGCTCGTTCTTGGTTTTATTTTAGTGTATCCCAAGAGATCTTGAGAGGGCTTGACACACACTTGTACTTAGCTAAGGCTTTATGCTTAGGTTAGAATCAGGCCTAACTTCATTTTTTTTCCTTGCTATTTGGGGGTTGAGCCTAGGGCCTCACACATATTTTGTAAGTGCTCTGCCACTGGGCTGCACCCCCAGTCCATTTTTACTTTTTATGTTGACTGGGGTTCTCCCTAAATTATGCGAGCTGCCTCTGGCCTTGAACTTGAGATCCTTCTGCCTCTGCCTCCTGAGTTACTGGGGCTATAAGCATCTGCCATCATGCCCAGCTGTGGCATAACTTCTAAGTGGCCTTTGAATTGGCATAGTCTGTTCCTATAACAGAATCTAACTTGGGAAGGTAAATTATAAACAGAAGTTTGCTTGGTGAGCATAGAATTGGAACAAGGGGGAAGTACTTGTGTTCCTTGGTTGTACCTCAACCAAAACTGTACCTATCAACCAGGACAGAAAGCACTTCTGGCTGTTTCAGTTCACATTTATCCTTGATTACATTTGAATTGGAAGATATTTTTCCTTTTAAGATGATTTCTACAAATAGCTCTTCATTTTGAGTTGACTTGACTAGCTTAATTCTCAAAAGATAACCTTATTTCTAATTTATTTTGTTACAAATCAGGCCTCTTTTTTTATTTTAATAGTGTCCATGGGCTACCCCTCAAAACACAATATCCTGTTCCTTGGCTGATGTGATGAGTGAACAGCTGGCTAAAGAACTGCAGTTAGAAGAAGAAGCTGCTGCCTTTCCTGAAGTTGTGTAAGTGAAATTCACAAAATATCTATTTTATCTAGCAGCTCACTTTAAAATTTTTAGGATATAGTTGATGATTGTCATAACATGATTAGGAAATACATTTAGCAAAGCAATGCAGTAGAAAGAGCACCGTACTGGGAGTCTACCAATATTTGAATTTTGGTCCTAATTCTATGACTGGTTTGTAGTACAGTATGAGTATCCCAAAAGTTTTGGGCACTCAGAAAGTTTCAGATTTTGGAGTATTCAAGGTTCAAATTTTCAATTAGGAAGCGAGTTGTGGTGGTGTACTCCTGTAATCCCTGCACTCAGGAGGTGGAGGCAGGAGAGTCAACAGGAGTTTGAGGCTAGCCTAGATTACATATCAAGTTCCAGGCGAGTCTGGAATACAAAGTTACACCCTGTATCGAACAAAATAAAACAAAAACAAACCAAAAACTCACCAATTTTTGGGATTAGAGATGCCAACATGTTATTGTTGTTGTTAGGTGCCGTCGAGTCGGTATCCGACTCATAGCGACCCTCTGTACAACAGGGGAAACACAATTGTCAGTGCTTCTCTGTGTTCATAGGGTTTTCAATGGCAGATTGATTTTTGGGAGGGGGTTGCCAGGTCCTTCTCCCAAGCCTACAGCTTCTGGTGTTCCCAGGCGGTCTCCCATCCAGGTACTAACCAGGCCCGACCCTGCTTAGCTTCCGAGATCTGACGGGATTAGATGCCACAGGGCTACAGCTACAGGCCGCCAACATGTAGTCTATACAAATATTTCAAAATCTAAACATGTCAAAATCTGAAACTCATCTGGTCCCAAGCATTGCAGATAAGGAATTCTGAGCCTACATCATCTTGGACAACCACTGTTTCTCTTGGTTTTGTTAGTTCATGTTTATGCAGCAGTTGAACTGGATGGAGATACAGTTTTCAAGTGTTTGTGGTTTATCTTCCCATAAGTTTTTATCTTCTTTGATTAGAACACAGAACAAATGTGTTCTTGGTCTCAGTGTGGATTTTCTGATAGGCCATTTAGATTTCTCTCCTAATCCTCGTAATCCCACTTGGTGCTCTCACAGGTGTAGACATACCATTGATCTTGAGGCTGTTTGGGCAAGAGAAGGTGAATGGTTTGATAGAGTTCTTGTACAATTTTAACACTGAAAAGACATATGTTACTCTCATTATTGGTAGGCATTGATTGCACTAGTACATTCTATTAGTTTATATTGCCTTATTTTGAATAGTGTTGCTGAAGGACCATTTATTTCTGGAGAAAACATTGATACTTCCAGTGACCTAATGCTGGCTCAGATGCTACAGATGGAATATGACAGAGAATTTGATGCACAGCTTAGACGTGAAGAAAAAAAAATCAATGGCGACAGCAAAGGTACTATGATGTTATTGTGACGACCCCATTGGGTGATAGAAAATGCTCTTACTATGCTGCTAAATAAATCTTCAACTATTTTCGCCTTTTAAGTTTCCATTTCCTTTGAAAATTATCGAAAAGTGCATCCTTTCGAAGACAGCGATAGCTCTGAAGATGAGGTTGACTGGCAGGATACTCGTGATGATCCCTACAGACCAGGTATCAATGCTTTTAATTTCTGGGGGGAAGAATGAGGGTATAAGAAGACTCATTTTTCCAATGAACCCTTTTAGTTCTTTTTTTTTTATATTTACCTCTGAATTTCATTTGATAATTTACTCTGTTAGGTTCAAATGTCTGTTCAGACAATGTTAAATGCACCAATATAGTCTTTACTATTTTTATATACTTGGCTTGTCTTAATCGCCTTTAGCAAAACCAGTTCCTACTCCCAAAAAGGGTTTTATTGGAAAAGGAAAAGACATCACCACCAAACATGATGAAGTGGTATGTGGGAGAAAGAATACAGCAAGAATGGAAAATGTAAGTTACAGAAAGTATCTCTCTCTCTCAATTGAGAGTTTTGTTTGAATACATTTTAAAAGCGGTATTCTAAATACAATATTTTACATTTCTAAAAGTTTTTTTCTATTTCTAAGATTTATTTATTTATTTATCTTGAGACAGGGTCTCACTGTATAGCTCAGGCTGGCCTCAAACTTGTGATCCTCCTGCCTCAGCCTTCTGAGTGCTGGGATTACAGGCATGTGTTACCACACTGGGCTCCAAACATGTTTTAGATAACTATACAGCAATATTATGAAAATTCACCAACTAAAAGATAATACAAAGTACCTCAGAATAAAACCCTCCAACAATATTTTTTAAACTAATTTGATTTATGTGATTCTAAAACTAAGAAATAATTCTTATACAACATTTGTTTTTAACAAATTATTTAAAAAAAATAGTATCCTTCCCAAGGAAACAGACAACAGTAGTTATTGGGGCTAAGTAGGGAGAAATACTTTTTCCTATATAACTTTTGATGCTTTTGGAATGCCCACCAGCCCCTGTGCTGGAGATCAAACCTAGGGCCTCATGCATGCTAAGCAAGTGCTTTACCACTAAGCTAAATCTCCAACCTTATGCGTGTGAGATTTTTTATCTTGTGCCTGAACTATCCTAGCAAAAGTAGAAATAAAATGTAATTTTTAAAAAGTAGCATTCTAACTATTGTGATGAGGGTATAAGTATAAAACATTTAGATCTTAGAGCACAAATGCTTGTTGAGTAAGTATCAAGTTGTATCATTTCTAGAAATATTCTATATCTAGTCTATACCTGACTCTAGAACAGTGCTATCCAGTAGATCTTTCTGTGACAATGGAAATGTTCTGTATCTGTATTTTCCAGTATGGTAGCTCCACTTGTAATTAAGCACTTGAAATTTGGATGATGCAATTGAGGAATTGAAACTTAAATTTAATTTTAGTTAACTCAAATTTAAATATCTGCATTTGGCTAGTGGCTACTTAATTGGACTGTGCAACTCTAGAACATAATTGTCATAGATGGGATAGGCATAGCTTGCTATACTTAGTTTCTCAAAATAGTTAATCATGAAATCATATTTCTATAGTAAGGTTTGGTATAGCCTTCCAGTGTGACATTGTGTTCTTTGGCTGATACAAAAATAAGGGACAGAAGCATATGTTGAAGGATACTAGTTTTAGATGTGATTAGATGTCTTCTGTGCACAGAATAAATGCTTTCCTTTGAACTGCAATTTCTTTAGTAATATTAGTCCTCTTTGTATTACTGACTTGTTTTTCTTTTTTTGTGGTAGCCGTGGGCTCTTTTCATAGCTTGATCATCTGTGGAGTGGGAAGTCTGTTCCAAAGAAAAACTAATTATTTTCACTGTTGTCTTTTTAAGCATTCCCATCTAAAATTATTTAGATGCTAATTCTTCTATTTTTGTTAGTTTGCACCTGGGTTTCAGGTAGGAGATGGAATTGGAATGGACTTAAAACTGTCAAACCATGTTTTCAATGCTTTAAAACAACATGCCTACTCCGAAGAACGTCGAAGTGCCCGCCTGCATGAGAAAAAGGAACATTCTACTGCTGTAAGGATTCTTAGATTTTTTTCTTTAGTGGAAAAATTCATATTATAAATTTTGTGTTGGGGGAAATAAAACTTCGTGTTTGATATTTTTTCACACGATTGGCTTTTCAAATCAAAGATGTTAATACAATCCATTTTATGATTTTTCAGACTTAACATGGTAGTTATTGATCGATTATCCAAACTTACATGTTAGAGTTTCACATTTTTAGAGTGGAGCTGCCAGGCACTTAGGATGCTTCATGGAAGCCAAAGCCTCACTTCCCGAATGGCCCCTCTGGTCAGCTGGGCTCCTCAGATGAGAGCTATACCCATGCTAGCACCACAGCTCAGCCACCTGTACCTGGCTCATGTGCTGCTGTACCCTGGCTGCCAGGCCTGATGGCCCAGGTGGGAACCACTGCAGCTAGTGTGGCCATGGGCTCTGCTGTGGGCATGTGCTGTTCCGCACCATCTCTGGGAGCTGCAATGGATGTGGTAGTGCTGAGCCCCTGGGGACCTAGCCAGTGGAGCAGCAGCAGCAGTACTCTGGTGGCTCTTGCTTTCATGGATAAAACAGTCTTTGGAGTGTGCCCAGAACCAGGGGGACATTAAGCTCTGTGAGGGTTTCAGTGAGGTGTTGAAACAGTGCACACTTGCAAATGTATTGGTTTAATCAAGAAGTTCACATGGAAAGCCGGGCACGGTGGGCACATGCCTGTAATCCCAGCAGCTCGGGAGGTGGAGGCAGGAGGATTGCAAGTTTGAGACCAGAGGCAGGCAGTCTGCGTAATTTAGCAAGACCGTGTCTCACAAAGTAAAAAATGGGCTGGGGTTGCAGCTCAGTGATACAGCACTTGCAAAGCATGCAAGCGCTAGGCTCTGGGTTCAACCCCTAGTATCGCAAAAAAAAAAAAAAAAAAAAAAAAGAGAGAGAGAGAAGTTCAAATGGAAGAAATAGAAAATCAGCTCTGATGACAGAGTTACTTTAGCATAAAAATGTTATTGATAGTGAAAGCATAAAGTGTAAAATCATAAGTTAAATCTCTTTTATTACTAATAGCTTCATTGCTTCAGAATGGCTACAGATGGAAAAGAGTGTTATGACTCTATAGTCTGTAGAAACTCACTGAGATAGTATAGGATTTAGAGCTGGGTAAATACTTCTGTGGCCTCCTTAAATCAGCTGTGTGATGTTACTATTTGTGAGTTAATTAGAATAAAGTGATTTTCTTTTTATTATTTAAAAAAACCCCTCACATTTTAGTGGCCATAATTAATTCAGATTGTATGGTGTACGTTATTGCTGAATTTTCCAGGATTTTTAAAATGAAGTTTTTTCCTGTTATACTGATATATTTGTAAGTTTATATTAATAGAGATAATTTCTACTATTTTGAGAATAAAGTAATTTATTAAAACCTTAGAAAAACAAATTATAAAAATGTTAGAAGAGCTATTTTAACTTTGGTGATAAATAAGATTGTAATTAATGTCTAAGAGTTTTGGGGAGGTTGTTTGTTTTTTAAATTCCAAGTTTTTTTTTTTTTTTTTTTAAGGGCAGAATATTAGCTCTTGAAAAATGCACAGTAGTCTGGTGGGTACCCACTTAGGGTGGGCAGGACAGGGACCTAGACGTTTGATCCTGGCTCAGGAAAGATATTTTCTCATGGTCTCCAAAAATGTCTGTGTTGCATGGGTTCTGTCTTCGCAGAAGACAAGAAAGGGTTTGGGGGTCCTGGCAAAGAGACAAAGGGATCTGAAACTAGAAGGGGAAGTAGAGAAGGTGAGAGACTATGGAGGGGGAGTGACTTCATCTGTCTGTATATGATATGGACAGATACAATATCTCTACATGCCTGCCTGGCACCCAGTGCCCACCCCTTGCCTCCTGTTTCTACTACTCCAAGGGTATCTTCTGCAAACTTGCAGTTAGTCCAAACCACAGTCCTGGGGCAGGAGACATGCTTATGGGTATAATAAGGGAAGGAGGCAGCAGGTGGTTCTCCAGTCTCTCTGGCCCATCTAGCCGCATCCCCACCTTCTGCTCCTGGAGGAGAGCTGGGGCAGTGCTTTCGGTGCTTCAGTTTGCTCTTTCTGAGCCATCTTTGTCTCAGGGGGTGCAAGTCAGAAAAGAGGTAGCAGTGGGCACAGAGTCTTGAGCACTGCCATTTGTGGTCCCTGAATGTGGTACCAAACATTACCAAAGCCACAGGAGCACCTGGGACCCATGACTGTATCCATACCTGGTCTACTTCAGTGCCTTGTGTGGGAGGAGGGGACAGAGTAGGTGGGCACAAATATGTGGTGCAGGCCTGAGGGCTCAGCTCCCCTTGAGAGGCCAAAGGCCCCCTGCTCCTTTCCAGCCCTGCGCCATCTCTCTCCCTGGGAGAGTGAGGAAGCCAAGAGTGTCTTAAGGAGGAAGGTGAGGCCCATGGTCAGGGCAGGAGTTCATGCTTGGAGCTGGTCCTGCTGATGCTCTTAAGCTTGAGCACCTGAGACTTCCCTCTCTTAGTCTTCCAGCACATGGGTCTTCATGTTGGGGCCCCTGGTGGGCTGGAGGAGAGTAGAGCCTGGCTTCTCCCCAGAGAGCAGCATGAGGGCACAGCAGATGAGCTCTCATCCTCAGACATTTCCAGTGCATCTGTGGGTAGGCATCACCAAGGAGGAGAGGCCTGAGTTACTTTCCCTTGTTTCTGCCCTGTGTCAGCATGGTGGCACATGCCTGTGATCCCAGTGACTTGGGAGGCGGAGGCAGGAGGATCACAGGTTCGAGGCCAGAGGCAGCCTGCATAACATGGTGAGAATCCGTCTCAAGATAAAAAAATTTGAAAATGGGCTGAGGGTGCAGCCCAGTGGTAAAGCACCTGCAAAGTATGTGTGAGGCCCTGGGTTCAACTCCCAAGTACTGCCCTCCCCCCAAAAAGGAAACTCCTCTTACCCATCTCATGCTACCCCCTCTTGGGAGTCTTTAGTGGCTCCACTACTCTCTGGATATTGGTTGCTGTGGTTCCACTGTCAGCCATAGAGGTCCATTTGGGACCTCCCTTCAAGAAACTGTGATCCCTTAGGACATCCCTCTCAGAAACAGTGACTCTGTGGTCCAAACTGGGGACTGTCACAAAACCCATTCTTAGCCTCACGCCCTGTCTGAGCTGAAACCCAGATGCCCCTAGTCCCTACTGTTGAGTCTGACTTGGAATAGTTCTTTAAGACACCCACTTTCAAAGACATTAGAATTATATTTTTAGGAACTAGTTGTATCTTGACTGTTGTCTTTTAAGAGTCTCTTTTATATATATGTGTGCGTGTGTGTGTGTGTGTGTGTGTGTGTGTGTGTGTGTATATATATATATATTGTGTATATATATATATATATATATATATATATATATATATATATATATATATCTGTTGTTATTAGGTGTCGTTGAGTCGGCCCCAACTCATAGCGACCTTATGTACAACAAAACAAAACACTCCCTGACACTGTGCCATGCCCAGCACTATGTCAGTATTTCTCTGCAATTCATAGTTTTCAGTGGCTGATTGTTTCGAGATTGTTCTTGGGAGTGTGCTGCCAAGTCCTTCTCCCGTTTTATGCTGTGCGGGAGATCGAACCCAGGGCCTCAGCGCAGAGCAGCATTCTACCAACTGAGCTAAACCTTAGCCCCTTATATATACCTTTGTTGTTGATGTTAGGTGCTGTCGAGTCGGTATCCGACTCATAGCAATCCTCATAGGGTTTTCAATGGCTGACTGTTTCTCGGGATTGCCTTGGGAGTGGATTGCCAGGCCCTTCTCCCATTGTATATACCTAGGTAAATTAAATAAGGGCTTTAAAAAATTAGTATTTTGAATATTAGACATTAGAAATGGCTCAGAAAATGTTTTATGATTAACAATCATTTTCACTCATGGTACTTTATCTTCTCCAGGAAAAAGCAGTTGATCCTAAGACACGTTTGCTTATGTATAAAATGGTCAACTCTGGAATGTTGGAGACAATCACTGGCTGTATTAGTACAGGAAAGGAGTCTGTTGTCTTTCACGCATATGGAGGAAGGTAAATGAGGAAATATGATAGTCATGTGAACAAAAGTTTAGTCCCTTCTCCTCAGGATGGATGAGTTGACGCTAAATCAGAGTTAACACTGTATGGCAAGTGGAGTAATTTAAAAAGTGTTATTGTGGAAAGTCTAGGCAATACAGAAGGTATTTTGTACTTAAGAGGAGTCAAACAACTATTGTTCAAGACCTTGTCTTTAGTTTTCTGAACTATTTACCTTGTTTCTTTCTAGATTAGACATGTATATATAATCATATATTATGCTGTTAAAGTCTAAAAGTGAACAGTATAAAAAGGAATGTTGGGTGGGGTTGAGTCCCCTATACCAAAAGAAAAAAAATAGTAGTAATAGTGTTAAGATAAAAGAGATAACATAGGCACTTACATTTTTCAATCTATGTGATCCGGAGCAAGTTATTAAACCTTATTTAAGAACTGTATCTTTGAGCTAGGCATGGTGTCACACACCAGTAATCCTAGGAGGATTGTGAGTTCAGGGCCAGCCTGGCATACATAGCGAGACCCTGTCTCAAAAAATCAAACCAAATAGGACAACAAAATAAAACTGTACCTAGAATTTTTGTGAGAATAATGAGATCATATTTGATAACACATGGTGTATCTTAATCTTAGTAAAGATTTTCTTCTTCCTTTATGCTTTGTTTCCCTCTTTCTGAATTTCAACTGAGTGTTCTCTGAGATCAGGCAAATATAACTTAATGGTACAATTTATTTTATTAGTTGTTTTTTTGAGATGGGATCTTGCTATGTATCCCCTGCTGTCCTAGAACTCAGCTGTGTGGACCACACTGGCCTCGAACTTGTGGCACTCCTCCTCATGAGTGTTGGAATCACAGGCGTCCACTACCACATCTAACTTTTTTGATACAATTTATTTTAAAATGAAAGATTATTCAAGGTGGTAAACTAAAACTTTACAGAAAGGATTAAAAAGAAAAGTAGCTTTCATCTTTCTTGCCCTTACCCAATAGCTATTTCTCTGAAAGTAACCACTAGTAATAGGTTTTTGTTTTTGTTTTTGTTTTGCGGTACTGGGGGTTGAACCCACAGCCTCACGCCTGCATGCTTTGCAAGTGCTGGACTACTGAGCTGCGCCCCAAACCCATTTTCTTTACTTTTTGAGACGGTCTTACTAAGTTACTAAGACTGCCTCTGGTTTCAAACTTGCTATCCTCCCACCTCCACTTTCCATAGTAATAGTTTTAAGTCTAATTTCCCATGAATTTATAAGTTTTTGTCCTTTTCTTTGTTGTGCAAAAATTATACTCTACACTGAGGATCTTATTTTTTCAATTAGTAGATCTTAGATCTTTCTATATTATTAGCTTACACCACCCTATTTTAAAATAACAGTACATTATATTATGTGAGCATGCAGAAATCTGTGTGTGTGTGTGTGTGTGTGTGTGTGTCCGTGTATCTTAGTGTACTTTTGCAAATGTATCATTAGGCTATGTTTCTAATGATGAAATTGCTTAGACTAAGAGTAGATGCATTTTTCCCTCTTTTTGTTAAATAGTAGAAGACCTCATTGAATGAGGAATATTTGATTTTGTTCACTGTTTTAGCCCCTGAACTGGCTATTACAGCAAGCAGTGTTTATTTTTTTTATATATGAAAAACTTGTTTAAAAATTAAAGACAAGTTTTACCTTGTATGTCATACCAGCAGTTAGAATCTTGAATTTCTGTTTACCTTTCAATGGCAGGGCAAATGTGATTTTTTTCCATGCACTAGCCATATCTGCAGGTTGTGTACACTCTGACTGTCAGGAGAAACTTAACTGATTTATGCTGCCACCAGCATTATGAGCCTTTTTTCCCTTATCCTTATCAGCATTACCAAACTTCATATTTTTGTTGGTATGAAAAATGAAAAGCAGCATCTCAATATTTTGGGCATTTAATTGTGAAGTTGTACATTTTTCCAGTGCTTTGTTGCCCGTTTTGTTTTGTCAACTGCCTCCTTTATTCTTTGGCCACTTTCTGTTGCACTACTTTGATGTCATGAATAATGTCTTTCCACTGGGTATTGTGCACACCTCTAATCTCAGCACTTGGGAGGCTGAAGCAGAAAGATCGATATAAGTTGGAGGCCAGCCTGGTCTTTCTAGTGAGGCCCAGGCAAGCCTGTGCTACACAGCAAGATCCTGTCTCAAAAAAACCAAAATTATAATCATCATCATCATCATTATCATTTCTTTTGGTGAAACTGGTATCAAAATCTGTACTTTGGCATTTAAACTAGTTTGGCATAAAACTAGAGAACATTGAGTTTTATTCAACTCAAAGTAAATGCTTTCAGAAAGTTTGTTAGTTTCTTTGCTATATAACAAATTACCACAAATTTAGCAGCTTATTTAGCAGTCCATGTATTATCTCCTAGTTCAGGCATACCCAGCCCTAGCCCAGGACAGCTAGGCATGTAGCTCCATACAATCGTTTAACATTGTATATTTTTTGGTGTTCATTTTCTTTGTGGCTTCCCTTTCTGGGTATATGTACTAACTATATTATTTATCAGTGGCCCAGGATAGTTCCTCTTAATTGATGCAGCTCAGGGAAGCCAAAAGGTTGGACACCCCTGTGACCAAGTTACTATTAACTAGAAGTCCAGGCACAGCTCAGCTAGGTTCTCTGCTTAGCTGGGTTCTTTGCCTAGGAATCTCATAGGGCTACAGTCTAAATGTCAGCCTGGCTCTGTTCCTTGCTTGAGTTTTGGGTCTTCTGCCCCTGGCACCATTCATTTGCTTGCAGCTATGGATCTCAGGTCCTACTCTCTTGTCTGCCATCTGGGGCCTACTCTCAGATTCCTGGTCCCTGTAGAGCCTTGTCACATGGCTGTCTCAGAGGTCCTTTCACATGGCAGCTCATGTTAAAAGCAGCTGGAAACTCTGTTGCTCCAATCTCCTAAAACTGAATCTTAACATCATCTTAGCCACGTAATATACCCTAGTCCAGGGAGTTACACAGGTTGGGTATGGTGGGGGTGCCAGACTCTTTTGGCCCTGCCTAAAATTCTGCCTCCCACAAAGTTCTTCTGGTTTCTATCATTCTCAGGGTAGTTGATCAATCAACAATTTTTTTTTTCCCTATTTTTATTTTTTGTGCTGGGGATGGAACCCAGGGCCTGGTGCTTGGTAAACATGCACCATGCTACTAAGCTACATCCCTAGCCCCATTGTCAACAATTATTCACATAGTAATTTGTGCTAGATTTTTTAGGGAATAAAGTATAAGACATGCCCTCTATTTTTTCAAAGAGCTTATGCCATAGTGAGGAGGAGAAAATTATAGCAAAAACAATTATGGTCAATAAGATAAAAGATAATTATGTAACAGAGTGTATAATTATATAAATGAGACCTCATGGGGGTGGGAATAGAGACAGAACAAGATCCTTGCCAGGATCTTGTCATGATAAAGTTAGATCTCAACCCACATTTTAAAATAGGCAAAAAACCAGTGTTGAGAGCCAAAGCTAGTTGCAGAATAATACACAGCATGCCATCTACAGATGTTTATACATGTGGACACCTCTGTATCTATCTTTTAAGGGAGACTAGACACACAGTGTTGTGATACTGTTTGCCTCTGGAGAGATAGGATAGGGAATGAAACTACCTGAGGTGGTTATCAAAGAGAACTTCAGCTTTATCGTTAATGCTGGGATTGTTTTGTATTATATAACTTTAATTTTGTATTGGTAGACAAGTATATAATTCCACCAAAAATATTTATATAAAATAAAAATAATTTTTATATTTAGGAAATTGGGAGCATTGAAGTTTAGAAGAATTGAAGGTGGTATCTAGAGGTTTTAGCAATAAAACTGTGTAAGCACAATGGAAATCAAGGTAACAAAGGGGTCAGGCCTATTGCATACGCCTGTAATCCTAGCGAGTTCAGAGGCTAAGGCAGGAGAGGCCTGAGTTCAAGGCCAGAGGCAGCCTGTGCAACTTAGCAAGATCCTGTCTCAAAATAAAAAATAAATAAAGAGGCTAGGGGTGAGCTCAGTAATAAAGTACTTGTCTAGCATAACATTTATAAGGCCCTGAGTTCAGCCCCTTGGTACTGCAGGTTAAAAACAAAATGGGTAATGAGGACCTCAGAAGCTCAACAGAGGAATCCCAGCATAGTGGCGGACACTTGTAGTCCCCAGGTACTTGGGAGGCTGAGACAGGAGGGTCATTTGAGCCCAGAAGTTTATAGTTATCATGGGCAACATAGTGAGGTCTCGTCTCAGGGAAAGAGAGGGAGAGAGAGAGAGAGAGAAAGAAAGAGGGAGAGAGGGAGAGAATGGTAGAAGGATGTGTAATTTGCTAAGAAACAAGGAAGTTTTTTTTTTTTTTTTTTTTTTTGACTGGAATGACAAGATGAATTATATAAATTCAAAGTCTCTATACCGGAGACTTTCCATGTAAGGAATCTGTTGTATAGTATTTTTGATACAGCTTCATCTACTATATGGATAAACTATTCCAGTGACAAGGAGCTTATCTCAAAATTCAGCCTATTCTGTCCATAACATCTTTAGATTATTGGAAAACGGGGTATTCTAGACTAGAGACCAGCTAATACTAATTCCTTATGATAGGTGCCATTCACCATGGCATACACATGTAATCCTAGCACTAGGGAGGCTGAGATAGGAGGATCACAAGTTCGAGGGCAGCGTGGGCTACAAAGCGCGTTCCAGAGCAGCCTTGGCTGCAGAGTGAAACTCTTGTCTCGAAAAGAAAAGAAAAAGGTATAAGCTTAGGGTTTTTGATGGGTATTTGAATGCTGCTAGCAGGCCTAGAGTATAGTGTGTGCAGAGAGAGGAGGCTGAGGAAGTCAGCAGGGGTTAGAGCAGTCATGACTGGAGTAAGAGGTCTACTGTTTATTTAACTGCAGTGGGATCCAAAGCTGTGATTTTATTTTCAAAAGATGACTTAGTCTGTTATGACGAAAATGAATTACAGTAAAAAGTCTTGGGTGGGGATATAGCTTGGTGGTAATGTGCTTGCCTAGCATGTGAAAGGCCCTTGGTTCAATCCCCAGTAATGCAAACAACAACAACAAAGTAACAGTTTAAATGAGCAATAGTGGTAATTTAGACCCAGAGTGGTAGTGAAAGTGAAGAATAGGAGACCAATAAATGTTCTAAAGGTAGAATGAACAGTATGTGATGTTGGATTAGATGTGAGGGTGCTCTTGGCTAGAGTAGCTCATGGTGGTGCTATGTATTATGTAAAAGCCTGGGGAATAATAGATTTAGGGAGCAGGCATCAGGAGTTTTGTCCTGGACATGTAAAATTGAAGTCACCTGCTAGACATCCAAGTGATGCCAACTAGGACTTGGATAAATGGGCTTGAAGTTCTAGAGAAAATCAGGACCTGGGATAAGAAATGTGTCTTATCCATATTTGGATGACATTTAAGGCCTTGGACTAAATGAAATTGCATAGGAAGAGAAGGAGTTGTATTAGTCAGCTGTTGTCACTGTAGTAGAAAAACTAATCAAAATCAACATGGAGGAAAAGGTTTATTGGGAGCTTACAGTTAGAGGATCAGTCCATAATGGCAGCAGGGCAGGTACTGGTGGCAGCAGCAGCAGGATCTGTGGCAGATGACCTCATGACATCAGAGCAAGAGAGAGAGAGAGAGAGAGAACATCACAGAACCGCAGGTCCAGGTAAAAATCCTCCAGAGGCTCACCCCCAGTGGCCACTTGCGCAAGGTTGCGTCTTGCCTCTTAAAGTTCCATGACCTCCACAAACAGCACTACCAGGTGGATATCAACCATTAAACTGCATGACCTTTAAGGGACATTTTATATTTAAACCATGACACTCTGCCCCCGTGGTCCTGCCATTTGCAGCACTAATGGCCCTCCTACACTGGCTCCACTTTTTGCTGGCCGCTTTCATTGGCAGATGCCTCACAGTGGTGGCATCTTCAACATCTTGGGCCCTCTATTGCTGCTTAGGCTCCACCCATAAAACTTCACGCATCTCCATGGGGCCTCTAGCCCTGGTACACATTGCCTGGTCTCTCAGGCTATCTTCTGAAACCTTGATGGCAGCCTCCATAACCCCCTAACTCTTGCATTCTTCATGCCTGCAAAACCAGCACTACATGGATGTTGCCAAGGTTTCCTGCTAACTCAAGAGGTAGCTGGGCCCTTTTGGACCACAGGTGTAGTGGTGGTCACTATATCCCCAGGCAGAGAAATCATTTCCCTGTGTGGCCTCTTTTCAGGAGTGTATCCAGCAGACAGCTTTTTAGACATTCCCTTTTCAAATGGGTTTTTAGTTTTCATGCCCTGGGACCTTAGGTGGGAGGACTCCTTCTGTGCCTCTAGGCCATCTTTATTGTCCCAGCAAAAAGTATGTGACTTTCCTTTCTTTCCTTTACCTCAGCTTATCTCCTTGCCCAAACTGGCCCTGTTTGTAGTAACTTTACAAAAGTCTTCACCACTGTCCATTCAGATGTTTGTTTTGTTCTCTCCCATCCTCTTTGCTACTCACAAAGCAAGCCCCCTTTACTCACCTTTATAGCTGCCAAGAATGAAAGAATTATTTTTACAAAGCTCTTCTATATGTTGGTTCTATTGAATTTTTCCCCCTAACCATCCCAGGCCGACTGTAGTCTGTTTTTTTTTTTTTTTTTTTTTTTTTTTTTTTTTTTTTTTTTTTTTTTTTTTTTTTTTTTTTCCGTTTCGTTATTTTTGTTTTGCCTACCCCCATACTAGCGAGTTGAACCCAGGGGCTTCCTTATGCATGTTAGGCAAGGGTTTCAGCTTCAAGCCACACCCCAAACCCCTCTACCTTTAAAAAAATTTTTTTTTGACACAAGGTCTTGCTGAGTTGCACTGGCTGCCTCTGGCCTCGAACTGGTAATCCTTCTGCCTCAGCCTCCCAACTCACTGGGATTATAGGCATGCACCACTATGGCATCCGATCCTGTCAGATCTCAGAAGCTAAGCAGGGTCAGACCTGGTTAGTACTTGGATGGGAGACCACCTGGGAACACTAGGTGCTGTAAGCTTGGGAGAAGAACCCGGCAATCTCCTCCCAAAAAACAATCAGCCATTGAAAACCCTATGAATAGCAGAGAAGCACTAAAAATAGTGTTTCGCCTGTTGTAAGTAGGGTCACTATGAGTCGGACACCTACTCGATGGCACCTAACAACAACAACAATCTTATCATTGTTTCTCAAGTTTGATTCCATAATCATTAAGTGTTGAACATTGTACTATGAATGGTTCAAAACTTGCTGACAATTTCTTTTAAAGTATGTTTATTTAAAAAACAAAAAAGGCACAGTGGAATGTACTTATAGTCCCAGCTGCTTAGTAGGCTGGGGCAAGAGGATCATTTGAGCCTAGGAGTTCAAGCCAGCCTGGGCAACATAGCAAGACCTTGTCTCAAAAACCAAACATAAAAACCTATGCTTGCTCCAGCAGCACTTTTACTAAAATTGGAGCAATATAGAGAAGATTAGCATGGCCCCTGCGCAAGGATGACAGGCAAATCTGTAGAGTGTTCCATATTTTTTCTTTTGATAGATGCAGGTGGAAAAAAACTCCAGCCAAACAGTAAGTTTTCTTAAAATTTGACAGCTTAAAAAAACCAACACTTGACACTTTCAGAGAAGGTAGTCTTATGGAAGATGGTGTTATAGAATCTGTATTTTGAAATTATTTTATTGGGGGCTGCTAACTTGTACTGACTTAATTTTTCTTCCACATAGCATGGAGAATGAAAAGGAGGATGGTAAAGCTTTACCTACAGAATGTGCCATCAAGGTATTTAAAACAACCCTTAATGAATTTAAGAATCGTGACAAATATATTAAAGATGATTTCAGGTTTAAAGATCGCTTCAGTAAACTAAATCCACGTAAGATCATCCGCATGTGGGCAGAAAAAGAAATGCACAATCTCACAAGGTAAAGAAAATCATAGTGCTAGAAGTAATCTTGAGAATTGCTTTTTTTGTATCAGGACTACTACCCAGGGGGAAGATTCATGCTTTGTTTAAAAAAAATAAAAAAGAAAAATTAATTTATAGAAATAATGAAAGGCCTTATAATTCTAAGTGCTTAATGAAACTTACAATAAGAAAACATTTTCATGTATATAACATGAATTCATACTTTCAGGATGAAAAAGCCATTTTCTTCTTTCCTTAGTGACATTTGAGGGAAACTAAGGCATTTTCTGCCTAGACATTTTATCATATATCTAAATGTTCCCTTTTAAATTGTCTTTCTGAAGAATTAAAATGTCCATCTTCCAGTTAGTCTTTGTACAGATAATGATTTCTCTTTTTAATTCAGAAAATGTGTATTACCTCTACTTTGTTAACGGGGGCATAGGGTCTTAATGAATCAAACTGCATTTTGCTTTAATTTATTGGACTTGTTTTTCAATTCTCTGGTTTATTTTCTATCAAAGAATTTGTTAATCAAGAAATTAAGTAATAACCTTTCCCACTACTAAGTCTTCCTATTATCTCTTGAAAACTTGATTTTAGTTTGTTCTTTTCTAAAGAGGCTTGTTTCCAAAAATAATTATCCATATTTATTAGTTATGAGACTCTTCTACTTAAAACTTCCAAGTAGAAAAAATTTCCTAGGTAATCTTGCTACCCTCTGATCTCTTTTTCTGTACTACTAAGCTCTCATCCCATCCTTTCTTAACATTCTTCATCAGCTTCTCCAGTCTGTAGTGTGAGTTGAAAGACGTTTTGTCACATGGAGCTTGCCTGTTCATATAGCCTCGACCCACGTCTCCCTTTCCCATCCCACATCCAGCTTGGTTGACTGATGGGCATTCCCCAAATGGACTGTGCTCTTGAGCGCCTCCATGCATTTCCTCACATTGTCTGAATCAGGCTAGTTCCTGTACCCACTGTTCTAGAAAGTCTTGCACAGTGCTGTGTACTCCCACAGCACCTACTGCACCTATGACAAAGCATATGTAATGCATGCTGCCCTCTTCGTACAACTGTCACTCCACCAGTCCTCAGATTCCTCACAGGCAGAGGCTGTGTCTTACTGTTTTTGTATTCCCACATTGCCAGGGTAGAACATAGTGCCAGTTCTTTGCAAGTCCAGATAGAGAATTTGTTGAATAAATGACATATTTTCTTCTTCTAATCTTAAATTCTTAATCATTTCTTTCTGTGTAGAATGCAGAGAGCTGGAATTCCTTGCCCAACAGTTGTACTACTTAAGAAACACATCTTAGTTATGTCTTTTATTGGCCATGATCAAGTTCCAGCCCCTAAATTAAAAGAAGTAAAGCTCAATAGTGAAGAAATGAAAGAAGCCTACTATCAAACTCTTCATGTAAGTTATGCTTTTAACAGTATTTGTGCACTGACTCTAAAGAAATACTTTCTCTAGATGAGGAAGTATTGAGTGTGGTGGTGCATGCCTGTTGTCCCAGCTACTTAGGAGGCTAAGGCAGGAGGACCACTAGACCCTAGTCATTGGAGGCCAGCCTGGGCAATGTAGTAAAATCCCATCTTAAAAAAAAATTCCTCAAATAGTACTATTTCAAGGTATAACAAGGACGAACTGAAGTTTGTGAAGGAATGTTAGCATCAAAAATTTATCTTTGTGTCAATTTATGGGTGTCTTGAGTAGTTTTAGAAATTTTAGAGACTCATGGGGCAAGAGAAAGCTTCATTGTTAGCATTAGTAACATAGAACATGAAGCTATTTTGCACAAACTTCACTAAATAAAAGTGATGTTACCACATTTAGCAGATATACTGCCTTAGTTTGTATGCCTTCTTGAATGTTATGCCTCCAACAGTGAAAGGAAGACTTACGGTTATTGTTGAGAAATCAGAGGGAAGCAGATATCTCATTTTAAGAAAGTGATGATGAAAAGTGAAGGTAGTAGGGAATGAAAATAGTAGAGAGTACAGGTGATAGAATAAGAAGTCCCAATGTCAGGAATCTGATGGAGTTACTCATGCTTTAGGACAGCAGCGGAATTAAATTTGATGCCTTGTAGCTTAAGAAAATTTTCCCAATGCTGTCATTATTCCTCTGCGTTGTTTTAGTTGAACATTAGAGAAACGTAGGTGTATTTTACATAGTCTCTGTGTGGAATCATCATGTCATGTAACAGCTGATGTGAATATGAAAGTGTCATCCAATTAATTTGTTAAGATATAGCTAGAGAAATGAGCCACCTTCCTCTGCCTTGAATGGGAAAATTGTGACAGGAAAATCATGTCTTATATTTTTCTGTCTCCTTTGGGAAGTAGGGTGGCTGGGGAGAGATGCAATAGTGGTGAACTTTTGCTGTTTAATTTTATTAAGGGATGGCAAACATCCACTAGTGTTGGTTTCTACTATAAAACGAGTCCTCATCAGTCATGAATATATATAATATTACTTAATTTAAAAGGCTATCTCATAGCTGGTGCATGTCTACAATCCCAGCACTTGGGAGAGAGAGGCAGGATGACTTCGAATTCAAGGCCAGCATGGGAAACATAGTGAGTTTTGAGGCCAGCCTGGGCTTTGTAGCAAGGCTGTCTCAAAACAAAACCAAAATAAACATGAATATCTTTTTTCCACCATGTCTGACAGGAAATACTTTTCACCTTGGAATTATATATACCCCATAGAGGTCTTAGTGGGAATTTATCCTTTTATAGGGGGAAGTGACTTACTTCAGGCCCCTTGGTTAGTGACCACAGAGAGGGCCTTGATCCTATATTTGTGGGTATCCAAATCTGACCTTTGGCCTGATTTTGCTGTCACAGGGCAAGGAAGTAGAGTGTCACACCCTGATTCCTTCCATTATCCCATTATTCCCTACTCTGCCTAAATAATAGTAACAAAAGCCCATTCCTATATTACATAATGTAAAAAGGAAGTAAATTTTTTGTGCTGAGGATATAGCTCAGGGGTAGATCATGTGCCTACTATGTGCAAGGCCCTGAATTCAATCCCTAGCACCACAAAAATTAATTAATTAATTAATTAATTAGGTTTTTTATCCTTGTTTTATTTTTCTTGAAAATATTGGTTGGTATACATATTTGAATTGTATGGGTAAATTAGAATTGTTCCTTCATTTCCTAAATGTTTAGCTTTCTTCTTCACAGTTAATGCAGCAGCTGTATAATGAATGTACCCTTGTACATGCTGACCTCAGCGAATATAACATGCTGTGGCATGCTGGAAAGGTGAGCAGTATATTTAATGTTCAGATTAAATTACTTGAAATAAAGTATTGAATGTAAATACATTACTTTTTGCTCTATATTAAATAGGTCTGGTTGATTGATGTCAGTCAGTCAGTAGAACCAACCCATCCTCATGGCCTGGAGTTCTTGTTCCGTGACTGTAGGAATGTTTCACAGGTACGCATGTAAGCCACTGTCTTTTTTTGTAGGATGTAATAGGTTCAAATATTTTTCTCTTAAGATAAGAGGACCACATTTGTAGAAGTATTTGTAGAAATTGAAAGAAAGGATATGAACTATCTTCAGGATAAAGATATAAAGGTCAATTTGTCAGGTTTCATTTTTTAGCAAGAATGTGATTACATGTGTCACATTTAAACAAAATTTCCAAGGGATAAATTTTTATTTTGGCTCCTAATATTTAAGCAGTTGAGTAGACATTTAATGCACATGCATACTGCTTAAACAGAAGCTGGCACATAGTAAGCCTACATGCTTAAACGGAAGCTGGTACGTAGTAAGCCATTAGTACCATTAAAAAGTGGACAGTCTCCTTAGTGGGACAGTGGCTGATCACTGTCACTGCAAGGTAGAGTAAAAAAAATTAGAAGTGGTAAAACTGAGTAAGGATAGAATTGTACACATTTGGCTGCCTTTCTAAGGAAAGTAACTTGGTAGCAACAGTTTCAGGTAGGAATGATCTTCCTAAAGGATAGAATAACTTTGTATTGGCAATAAACTCTGAGCCTGCTTGAAAATTTTAGTTCATGGGATTTAGTGAATGTATTGCACCTATATATTCAAAGCAGTTCCAAACACCTGTGTACAGAGCAGCCATTTTATAGCTAAAGAAGATACAATGTGACATACCAAATCCAGAAGACAGAACAGATTAGTAAGAAGGGACAAAATCAAGTAGAACCTGAGCATGATTAAACTTGAGGTGGAAAAATCAATGGCTGAAAAATGATGGAAGGAATTCAGTGGTGTCTGCAAGTACACTGTTTAGTTTTTAAGAGAACCTCGTTAATGTTTCTTCTTTCTTACATTTCGTTATTAGTTTTTCCAGAAAGGAGGAGTAAAGGAAGCCCTTAATGAACGGGAACTCTTCAACGCGGTTTCAGGATTGAACATCTCAGCAGACAATGAAGCTGACTTCTTAGCTGAGGTAAGTGAGGTCCAACTCTTTCCCCCTTGCTGGTGATGGCGAGCTGCATAGAGGAGATAACCAAAACCCAGAGTTAATTTTATGCTGTCTTCCCCTAAAGAGAATTAATTTGAGATTTTTCTTCTGATGTTCTTGGTCCTTTTCAAGTGTAAAACTTGAAATAAGTATATTGCAGAACACTTCTTCAAGGAGTTCACAGCTTAAGGTGAATAGACGTATTTCCAGTTTAGTCCTATTTCCCTTATTTTAAGACTCAGGTGGTTGACTGGCAAACACTCTGGGTGACACAAAAAGCAATAATGCATAGTTCTTGCCTTTGACACAGAGAGTTAGAAGTGGTCATCCTTAGAAATACTCTTTCATTACATTATCAGAGCCACAAAAACATCAAAACAAAACAAAAACAAAAACTTCCCTCTAGAGAGCTCTTAAAATTGAACAAAAACTAAAAAGTGAAACAGCAGCTAATTAGTCCCAATGTTTCATCAAGCAAAGAATGATTATAGAGTCTGTTCCATAACTTCCAATATGATTTGAGTTTAGGCAAGTTTTTTTAGTGCCTGAGGCCAGAAGAGTAATGACAGAAATGTGGTGAATTCAGCATCTCTTACAGTACCATTGCTCAGTAGTATTACTGTTGCTCAGTGGATCCTGGAATTTTCTTTTGTCCTGGAAAGATGTATAGAATACACGGCAAGGTTCCAATTGCCAGCTTCATAAAGATTCTAAATATTGACTCTGGTAATAGGAAATAAAAAATATACATGTATATAGGCATACATTACATACACACAAAGTAATTCTAATTCAAGGCCAGCATGATTAAGAATGATCTAATGTTAAGAGAGTAAAAGTAATACCTCAAGATAAGGTATGGTCTATGCCAGGTAGAAGTTTGGCAGATGGCAGATTGAATGTGTTGATTTTGTAGATAGAAGCTTTGGAGAAAATGAATGAAGACCACGTTCAGAAGAATGGAAGGAAAGCTGCTTCATTTCTGAAAGATGATGGAGGCCCACCAGTGCTGTATGCTGAATAGCACCCGTGCCTACTGTTTTCCATATCAACATAGTGGTGAATGTCAGCTGCCAATAGCAAATGAAGTGTGAGTGACTTGAAATACCAAAACAGGGGGAGTGTACAATGGTGCTTCTGTGCTTTTCCCTCTTGTAACTCGTGTGCCAGATGTGTGGAATTTTTAGCTCAGCATTGAGAAAATAAAATGTCACTACCTCTCATCTTATTAATGGGATAATACAGTTCTTTAACAGCTATAGATCATCTAGCTGAAGAAAACAGAATTTTACATGACTCATGGTAGAAAGTGTTTTGGTGAGAATTTTTAAAACTTAGGTAATAGTTCCAGATATCGGAGGAAAGGACAGATGTGTTTACAAGAGAAGTTTTATGGCAACATGTTTGCTTTACTCACCTCTCTGTTATGCGTTGCATCCTTCCCCAAATAATTTATCAGCCTAAAATTGGCCCTTCTCAATTCTTTTTCTAGACTGTGACCATGATTCTAGAGGAAAATTTCTTCTCCTTAGGGGGTGTTATAAGTGGAAATTTGGTTTCAGAATGGCTGAGGAAAATAGACATAAGCAATTTACTTTTTACTGGTACATCATGCAAATGAACGGAATTCTACTTTTTCCATGCTGATTGCCAAGAAAAGGCATCATAGATATCTGAAAGAGATAAATATATAAAAACTTCTTAACCAACCAAATTTTTAAATTTAGCTTTTCCACATTTAGGTTAAATGGTTGAGATGTAACTGAAGGTGTGGCTGCCCTACATTTATAATGAAATGTAAATTATCTGGAAGGACAGAATATAAGACTTAATCATGTTTGATATAGCTTAATGAAGTCAATGAAGGAAATTTCAGTTTACATTTCACTAAAGCTATAGATTATTGATTTTGAGAGAAATAAAGCAAACTAATTAGGGATATTAAAAATAATCAAAGGATGAAAAGTATAAAACAACTTGGGTACCAAATCAACTAATTTGAGTTATCTGGCCTCCCTTTTAATGGATTTTAGCAATGCCTGGACATTACTTTTAAAAAGCTAGCACTGAACTGGGGAAGTACATTTTCTTTGTTAGGCTTAAAATCCATTAAGTAGAACATAATCATTCCTCCAATTATTGAAGTCAGATTGGAACCACTAAAGATAAAAATCTAGATAGAATTTACATTTGAAAGCTTTCCTTTTAACATTACTTTTAAATGCCAAATACATTCTTTCTAGAAACATATTTATTTTTGTTTTCGTTATATAGCTTTTAATTTCATTACAGAGAAGTGTGATTTGGGGTAGATTCATTACATGTCTAAAAATGTTTAATACACTGAAACAAAGATTTGAATGACTGGTAATTATTGGCTTTACTGAATTTTGGAGAACTAATTTTTAAAGTAATCATTTAAAACTTTTTTGTTTTCTGACATACTCTGTTTGACAAGAAACAGCAAACCATTGCTTGGAGTGTGCTGTGAACATGCCTTTTAAGAAATTAAAAATGCAGAGATCATTTTAGAATTGGTTCACTGTGTGGTTTCTTCCTGTTCCTTTTATTATTTAACATCCTGGCACCAAGTTACCCTTTCTATATAAAATTAAGTGGAACTATTTTAAGCAGATTTTCCCCCCTCAGCTTCTCATATTTGAATTTCACTCTCAAATGGTCTACTTCAGCAGTCCCAACCTTTTTGGCACTAGGGACTGATTTCATGAAAGATAATTTTTCCACAGACTAGGGTGGGTGGGTGTGATTCAAGCCTGATATAGTCAGTAGTCTTGGGTTTGGGGACCCTTGATCTACATCACATTATAAATAAGACTTTTCCCCTCTTTTAGGTCAGAGTAAATATTTCATGTAGTGGGAAAAGAAAGTGGAAAGTGTTCATTTGCTAAATAATACAGTAAAAATATATATGTATGGATAGTGTTATATGTATGTCCCCATAAATATTCCTGTTTTGGTACCTTATTTCCATATTTTATAAAATGAAAATAGATACTTTCCCTCACTTTAATGAAAGTATATATAAATAGCTATAAGTTACCAACATAAGAATGACTGGAGAGAAGACATAATTGACCTAAACAAGCCCATTACATATACAGAAATAGAAAAGGTAATAAAAAGTCTCCCAACAAAGAAGAGCCCAGGTCCTGAAGGATTCACATCAGAATTTTACCAAACTTTTAAGGAAGATATAATACCTGTCTTCCTCAAATTATTCCAAAAAATAGAAAAGGAGGGAACACTCCCAAATTCATTGTACGAAGCTACCATCACCCTGATAGGTAAACCAGGAAAAGAGTCATCTAAGAGAATTATAGACCCATCTCCCTTATGAATCTAGATGCAAAATTATTTAATAAAATTCTGGCAAACAGAATAGAGCAGCATATGGAAAAGATTATTCACTATGACCAAGTGGGATTTTTACCACAGATGCAAGGCTGGTTCAACATACAGAAATCAATTAATGTAATCCAACATATCAAGAAACTGGCAAACAAAAACCACACGATCATCTCAATTGATGCTGCAAAGGCTTTCGACAAAGTGCAACAACTTTTCATGATGAAAATGCTGGAGAAGATAGGTATAACAGGCAAATACCTTAATATAAAAGCCATTTATGACAAACCTACAGCCAACATTATATTAAATGGAGAAAAACTGAAACCATTTTCTCTTAGATCTGGAACAAGACGAGAATGTCCTCTCTCTCCTATTCTATTTAACATAGTAATTGAAGTCCTTGCCAGGGCAATCAGACAAGAGAAAGAAATCAAAGGGATACAGATTGGCAATGAAGAGGTCAAATTATCCTTATTTGCAGATGATATGATCATATAACTGAAAGACCCCCAAGACCTCAACCAGAAAAATGCTAGAACTAATTAACTCCTTCAGCGAAGTCGCAGGTTATAGAATCAACACACAAAAATCAATAGCTTTTCTTTACACCAACTGCAAACAGGAAGAGAAGGAAATTTCAGAAAAAATACCATTCACGATAGCCCACCAGAAAATTAAATACCTTGGAATCAATCTAACCAAAGACCCTTCAGATAGCTACACGGAAAATTTCAAAACATTAAAAAAAGAAATAGTAGAGGACACTGAAAAATGGAAAGACCTTCCCTGTTCTTGGATAGGGAGAATTAATATAGTAAAAATAGCTATCCTACCAAAGGCAATCTAGAGATTTAATGCAATACCCATTAAAATTCCACTGACTGACTTTACAGAAATAGAAAAGATGATCCAAAAAGTCATATGGAACCACAAAAGACCACATATAGCCAAAACACTCTTAAGCTGCAAAACTAATGCAAGTGGAATCACAATCCCTGACTTCAAGCTATAGTGTAGGGCAGTGGTAGCAAAAACAGGTTGGTACTGGCACAAAAATAGGCCCAAAGACATCTGGAACAGAATAGAAGACCCAGAAATACCTCAATATACCTATAGCCACCTTATTTTCAACAAAGAAGCAAAGCAAGTAAACTGGAAAAAAGACAGCCTTTTCAACAAATGGTGCTGGGAAACATGGTCATCCACATGCAGAAAAATGAAAGTGGACCCGCATCTCTCAATATACACGAGAGTTAACTCAAAATGGATAAAAGATCTCAACATAAAACCAGAAACTTTAAAACTTATAGAAGATGAGATAGGCAATACACTCCAACATATAGGGATAGGAAAGTATTTCTTTAAAAGGACTCCAATTGCTAAAGAAATTGCAACAAGAATGGATAAATGGGATTACATGAAATTAAAAAGCTTCTGCACAGCAAAAGAAGCAAGAGTCAAAGAAATCCCCACGGAATAGGAAAAAATCTTCGCATTTTATACATCAGATAAAGGTCTAATTACTAGAATTTATAAAGAACTCAAGAAAAAAAAAAAACTCCCCAAAAAACAAATAACCCAATACACAAATGGGCAAAGGAACTGAGTAGACAGTTCTCAAGTGAAGAGGTCCGTAAAGCCATGAAACACATGAAAAAATGGTCAATATCCCTAGCCATTAGGAAAATGCAAATTAAAATAACTCTGAGATTTCACCTTACACCAGTAAGAATGACCAAGATCAATAAAACAAATAACAACAAATGCTGGTGAGGTTGCGGGGAAAAGGGAACGCTCTTACATTGTTGGTAGAGCTGTAAATTGGTCCAACCACTGTGGAAATCAATATGGAGGTATCTTAAAAAACTGAAAATAGATCTACTTTATGACCTAGCTATAACACTATTGGGAATTTACCCAAAGGGAGAAGGGTCATCATACCACAGAGACACCTGCATCTCCATGTTCAATGCAGCACTTTTCACAATAGCAAGGATATGGAATCGACCAAAGTGCCCTTCAACAGAAGAATGGATAAAAAAACTATGGTACATATACACAATGGAATACTACTCAGTAATAAAAAAAAAAAATGAAATAAGGCCATTTGCAGCAAAGTGGATGGGATTAGAGAAAATTATTTTAAGTGAACGAACACAAGCTCAGAAAGAGAAACACCACATGTTCTCACTCATGTGGGAGCTGAATCAAAATTAAAAGAAGGAAAAAATCATATGCAAAGGTCGGATCATAATAAAAGAAAAAAAAGCTAAGAATGGTGTCATAGATGGTCTAGAAAATGCATGTAATAATTCTGACAAGGTAAAAAGAAAGTTCACTGCAGGAAAAGTTTCTATCTTAAACAGAACTGGAACCCAAGGGTATACAGAAAAATATTACCATAAAAAGACAAGTAAATGGTAGAGAAGTCTTTGATGGAGGGATCGGATGGGGGAGGAAGTGTACAAGAGGGTAAGGAGGAACCTATATGAATAATGTACAACAAAATTCATATATGGAAATGTCACAATGAAAAGCATGTCAGGATGAATCACATTAAGGTGTACATTAAAAATTTCCAATAAAAGAAAAAAGAATGACTGGACAGAATTTTTATTTCGGCAAGATAGTTCACTATCAATTTCTTTTCTATAGAAAAGTCAGATGTATTCTTATAAAAATTAAGACACATTCATCTCAATCTAAATATTATAGAAATTTGTTGTTGTTGTTGTTGTTGTTGTTGTTAGGTGCCATTGAGTTGGTATCCAACTCATAGCAACTCTACATACCACAGGCGAAACACTATTGTCAGTGCTTCTCTGCTGTTCATAGGGTTTTCAATGGCAGATTGATTTTTGAGAGTGGTTTGCCGGTCCTTCTCCCAAGCCTACAGCACCTGGTATCTAGGCAGTCTCCCATCCAAGGACTAACCAGACCTGACCCTGGTTAGCTTCCGAGATCTGATGGGATCAGATGCCACAGGGCTACAGCTGCAGGCTATAGAAATTTAGGAATATTAAAGTCCGTTGTGTTCTAAAAACCACTGTTACTGCATGGAATACATCCCTACCGATTTTTTCCCTCAGCATGTTAGATTAAAAGAATGATGGCACATGCCTGTTATCCCAGCAGAGGCAGTCTGCATAACTAAGCAAGTTTAAAAAAATAATAAAGGCCGGGCGTGGTGGTGCACACCTGTAATCCCAGCGGCTCGGGAGACGGAGGCGGGAGGATCGCAAGTTCGAAACCAGAGGCAGTCTGCATAATTTAGCGAAACCCTGTCTCAAAAAAGTAAAAAAATGGACTGAGGTGCAGCTCAGTGGTCCAGCACTTGCAGAGCATGCAGGCGCGAGGCCCTGGGTTCAACCCCAGTAAAAAAATAAAAATAAAAATAAAAATAAATAAAATATATATATAATAATAGTAATAAAGGGGCTGCAGGTGCAGCTGTGGTAGAGCACTTGCAAAGTATGCACAAGACCGTGGGTTCAACCCCCTAGTACCACCCTCACACACACAAAAATCCATTTGAAAGTAGAGTGTCTGAAATGCAAATGCCTCTGGACATCCTGCTGCAAAGGGGCCACCCAGGCACACTGAGACTACTGCAGCCATGGTCCCAAAGGGCCAAGCTACCTCTCAAGCTGACAGCAAATCTTGGCATCATCCACATGGTGCTCGTTTTACTGGCACGAGGATTGCAACAGTTAAGGGGTTACAGAGGCTGCCACCAAGGTTCCAGAAGATAGCCTCTGAGCTCAGGCAATATGTACCAGGGTTGAGTGCCCTGAGGAAAGCCCCTGAAGGGCTAATGCATAATGCTTTGAGAGTGGAGCCTAAGAAGCACTGGAGACCCCCTGATGTTGAAGATGCCAGCATCATGCCAAGGAAAGCTGCCAGCAACAACTGGAGCCAGCCCAAGAGGGCCATGTGTGCTACAAATGGCGAGGCCATAGGGGCAGAGCTGTCCAAGCCTGTTTGAGCCCCAATCATGCCAGATGCCAGATAATGTGTGTGCTGGATGCCAGATATGGAGTGATAGGACTTGTTTGTCCAGTGGATTATTGGTCTTGCTGTGAACCTGTCTTTCCTTTCTGTGCCCCACATTCTTCATTTTGTAATGGGAATGCTTACTCTGTGCCAGGATATTTTGGAAGTATATAACCTGTTTTTTGTTTTGCAGGAATTCACAGCTAAATTTGACTTGAGTCTGATGGGAGACTTTGGCCTTGGATTTTTGAACATGGTTGAGGCTGTTAAGACTTTTAGGACTATTGAAGTTGGACTAAGTGCATTTTGCACTATGACATAGTCAGGACCTTTGAGGGTCAAAGGTAGAGTGTTATGATTTATATCTAAATGTCCTCCAAAGGTCATGTGTTTTAACATTTGGTCTCCAGCTGGTGGCACTGTTTGTGTAGGTTATCCAATTTTAGGAGGTGGGACTCAGCTTTATGAGTGGTCACTCAGACTGAATGAGCCTTTAGAGGTTTTTACCTGGGCCCTCAGTTCCAGGTGCTCTGTTTCCTGATCCGCCAAGATGTAAGGTTCTCTGCTGTGGGCCCTATCATGTGTGCCCTGCCTCTATGGACAGAAATCCTCTAACCATGCACTCCTAATAAATCTCTCCCCCCATAAGTTTATTTCAGTTGGTTTCCCAGCCACAGCAATTTACCAGCTGACTAATACAATTCATATAAATTGGTTATTTATCAGTCTGTGCTTCATAGTCTGTATGGGATATATGGTAATTGTTTCCTTCCACAAACAAGATGTAGAGCGATTTTGCCTCAGCATTTGTACTAAAAATGGAGCAAAGTACTATTTTATAAAATGGAGTCACTTGGAGCAAGCCACAGTTCTACACTTGGAGCAAAGCTATAATTCCATACCATATGTAGTAATTTAGAGCCACACACAGCCTGATCTCCACAAGAGGAAAAGCCCATCTTATTACATGTTCATACCTTGATACTTAAGTTATGAGGATATGTATTTTTTTATTAAAGTTTTGGAGGGATAACATAAAAATTGAATAAGTTTTCAAGGTTCATTTTATTCTTGGAGATATCCATTTACTAATTTGAAAACCTCTTATTTTTATCCTTTGATTTATAATTTGTTTCAAATTCAAAAATAATAAAAGATCACATTTGGAGTGGCATTATTTTCACTGCCCTAGGCTTTCTAACCTTTTGTTTGTTTGTTTTCAATAACTGAAGGTTGTACCCAGGGCCTTGCATGTACTTTGCCAATGCTGTTCCACTGGGCTGCACCCTCAGCCCATTTTTTATTTTTTTACTTGGAGACAGGGTCTTATGAAGTTAGTCAGGCTGCATCTGGCCTCAAACTTGCCATCTTCCTGCTTCAACCTCCTGAATCTCTAGGATTAAGTACACCACCACACCTGGGTGGCTTTCCAATTTTTTCCCAAATATAACTAGCTATTTGCAGAGATAAGATCAAGTATAGTAGATAAGAAAATAGCAGATGGAGAGGGATGGTGAGGTATTTGTTGCAGAATAAATGAGCGAGCTACTACTTATAGCTCTATAAACTTTTCTATTTTTAATCTCTCTAATGCTTTCTGGGATGGAAATAACACTTAGCCAAATAGAATAATTGTCTTAAAATCTTAAGAACAGTTTCTGGGTTGTATTAGCTGTCACTGCTGTAGCAGAAAAATAAACTGAAACAAACTTATGGAAGAAAAGTTTTATTAGAATTTCACAGTTAGATGATCAGTCCATAATGGTAGTGTGGCAGTGGCAGGAGGCAGGGCCTGTGGTAGATGACCTCATGGTATCATTGGGCACGAGACACAGAGAGACCTGGGCCAAGGGTCTAGGGTAAAAACCTCCAAAAGCCTACCCCTAGGGAGTCATTTCCACAAAGCTAGATCCCGCCTCTTGAATTTTCTATATCCTCCACAGACAGTGCCACCAGCTGGGGACTGAACATTAAAGCAAATGAGCTTTGGGGGACATTTTATATTCAAGCCATGACATGGGTAAAGTCCCAAATGACCTAAGATATATGAAAAATGTGGAAAATATCAAAAAGGATTTGAAAAATTAAATTTGAAGCAAGAAGAAGCAAGAATGAACATGGCTTAAAGTACTAGTGTATTATTATTAACAAAGTAAAACTCTTCATTTATTTAACCTTTTTGAAGGTGTGTCATATTTAGAAAAAGCTAAAACAAACATTGGACATAGGAATTGAAATCTTCAGTGGACTGAATGTGTCTCCCCAGAATTCACATGTTGAAGCTTTAACCTTTGATATTTGGCGATAAGACTTTTGAGGAGAGGTTAAGTGAAGTCAT
Organism: Pedetes capensis; assembly: GCA_007922755.1. Classification (NCBI taxonomy): domain Eukaryota; kingdom Metazoa; phylum Chordata; class Mammalia; order Rodentia; family Pedetidae; genus Pedetes; species Pedetes capensis. The sequence continues at coordinate 12,068 of VMDO01015213.1, read as the reverse complement.
AAGGTAGGGCTGTATTACTTCCTTATAGGAAGAGCAAAGAGACAACAGAAACCTCTCTCTGCAAGAGCAAGAAGAAAGACCATGTGAGGATCCAGTGAGAAGGCAGTTGACTGAACCCCAAGCAGAGAGGCCTCTAGCAGCCACCAACCGTGCTGTCACCTCACCTTGATCTCCAACTTCCACCATCCAGATTGTAAGAAAAAGACATATCTATTGCTGAAGCCACCCAATCTGTGGAGTTTTGTTATGGCTGCCTGAACAGACTAATACTAAGTAGATATAAATCTTTTCTCTTGGGGGAGTTCTGAGAAGGGCTTCCAAATGCATCAGCTGGCTTAGAATTTTTGATTGGATGAAAAAGAGCTAAAATATTTGGGAAAATTTCAGATGAGATATGGAAACTTTGCCCATAGTCAGTAAGGAATCATGGAGAATGGGAAATTATTAGGACTCTGCAGATGGAAGCCAGATGTGATGGATTATGCCTGTAACCCCAGCACTTGGGAGGCAAAAAATCTGCAAGTAGGATACTTTTTATTAATTTATTTAAATTTTTTGATACTGGGGGTTTGAACCCAGAGCCTTGCACATACTTTGCAATCCCTCTGCCTTGGGCTGCACCTCCAGCCCCTTTTTTATGATTTATCTTGAGACAGGGTCTCGCTAGGTTATGCAGGCTGCTTCTGTCCTTGAATTTGCCATCCTCCTGCCTCCACCTCCTGAGTTACTGGGGTTACAGTAACTCAGCCCAGCCCTTGGTTGTGCCCAGCCCACCATTGTGCCCAGCCCTCGGTTGGACACTTTTAAAGGGAAGAAGGTGGTACATGATAAGACAGTATATTGTATATAGAGAATTAATTATTAAAATTATGTCATGAGTTTGCATGAATTTCCAAAAAACAAGCAGGACTATTAAAATATGAAAATTGGATTTTGGATTGAGGCTTTCTTTCTGATAATCTGAAAGAATATAGGCAACATAGTTATCTTTAGATCAGAGCTACCTACTGGCTAGTCATCAAACTAGATTCAAGAGATTTAGAACTTTCCTGTCAACATTAGTTTATTAAATTATTTTAGCAGTGACCTAGTTGATAAAAAGAAGCCAATTATCAGATTTCTGAAATGACAGGCTCTGGGAGTGTAATAAATCAGAATTTGTTCAATCATTTACCCATTGAAAGACATTTGGATTGTTTCCAGTTTGGGCTGTTATGAATAAAGCTATTATGTACATTTGAGTGCAGGTTTTTGCATGAACATAAGAGTGCAGTAGCTGGGCTGTGTAAGAAATACATGTTTAATGTTATAAGAAACTGTCAAATTATTTTCTAGAGTGGGCATACTGCCTATACCATACCCCTACCCACTCTATGTGAGCTTCTTCACAAACCACCATTTTGTATAGTCACTATTTTTTATATTAGCCATTCTAATAGGTGTGTAGTGGTATATAGTGAAATCTGTATTAATATTAACATGATTTTCTTAAACATAATGAAATATATCAATGCTAAAAAGATCTGTATAACTCACTGAATGAGTATTTTCAAAGTGATTAATGAATGATATTACAAAATTATATATGAGTGTTTGGGTCTTAAAATTTGCCTACAAATTTTATATTCCTCCCTTCAGAAGATGGAAGCCAACTCCTCTTCCTTTGAATCTGATAGACTACACCCAGGGAATCTAATGAATTCCCTGTGGTTTATAAAAGACACCATACCTCTGCTGTGCTCTCTTGGACTCCTTGCTCCAGAGGAAGCAGCTGCCATGTGTAGAGGACATAAAAAAAACCTGTGAAGAAGCCCATGTGAAGAATTGAGGCCTCTTGCCAACAGCTACATGCGGTAAAGTTAGAAACAGATCCTTTGTGACTTCAGCCTAAACTTCAGATGACGGCAACACTGGTCAACATCCTTATTTTTGTTTTAATTATTTATTTTTGAGGCAGGGTCTCACTATGTAGCCTGGGCTGGACTGAACTCACTATGTAACGCAGGCTGGTCTTGAGCTCAGAATCCTCCTCCCTCTCCCTCCTGAGTGCTGGGATTACAGGTATGTGCTGCTACACCTACCCTGGCCAACATCTTGACTGAAACTTGTGAGAGACTCTAAGTCACAACTACTAAGGGAAGCCATGCTCAAATTTCTGATGCCGAGAAACTGTTAAATAATAAATGTTTGTGGTTTTAAGGCATTAAGTTTGGAGTAATTTGTACCTGAGCCATAGATAGTATAGCGGGTGAAAGATCCCCATTTGAAGTTCAAGAAAGAGCCAGGTGTGGTGATGCATGCCTGTAATCTCAGCACTCAGGAGGCAGAGGCAGGAGCATCATTGAGGCCAGCCTGGGATAGCAAGACATTGTCTCCAAAAAAACCAAATACACAACCAAAAGTCAAGAAAGACCAGTGGATTTTAAAGGGACAATACAAAAATTTATTGATAAATTTCAAATTCCATATTGTGACTAACCTTTAAGAAACTACCACTTGTATTTTTGTATTAAAGACTATCTACAAATTGAGCATGGTAGCTCATGCCTATAATCCCAGCACTTGAAAGCCTGAGGCAGGAAGATTGTGAGTTTATTATCCTTAGCTAATAGTGATGCCTGCAGCTGTAGCCCTGTGGCAGCCGATCCCGTCAGATCTCAGAAGCTAAGCAGGGTCGGGCCTGGTTAGTACCTGGATGGGAGACCGCCTGGGAACACCAGAAGCTGTAGGCTTGGGAGAAAGCCTGGCAACCCCCTCCCAAAATCAATCTGCCATTGAAAACCCTATGAACAGCAGAGAAGCACTGACAATAGTGTTTCCCCTGTTGTACAGAGGGTCTCTATGAGTCGGATACCGACTCGATGGCACCTAACAACAACAACAACAACACTTGAAAATAATATACATACTTACAATAATCTGAAATGGCTATTGATATGAGGTGTGATTTTCTAAAATATAATGAATATTGAAATAAATAATTACAGTATAAGACACATTGTCATTAATCCTACTCGAAATTTTCCCCCCTGGCTTCAAACACACTTATCCTATCATTTTTGCTACTTTGTGAAGCAGCTTTGGAGTCTTCTTTAGTCAAGGTCTTTAGTTGTGCTGTTGTGACTCCCTTGTTGTCCTGAATTGACTCAAAATGTTTACCTTTCATGGGTTATTTTGACTTTGGGGAAGAAGACCATGTTGGATGCTGGCTCCCACAATATCTGAAGTTGTATAGCTACCACCCAGCCCTCCCTTCCCTCTCCTCTAATTTATGTTTTTCCACAAAACTTATTCCTATCTAACACATTATACTCATTTCTGTTTCTACCTGTGATACATTGAGTCCCATGGGAGCAGGAATACTTCTGATTTACTCATTGCTGTATCTCAAGCATTGCTTTGGCGCCTGGCACATTTGAATAAAAGCTCAAACATTTTGAATATGTGAAAGGTTTATTATAACTATGTGGCTTAAAGGGTAAAATTTGGTGCACTGGCATGGGTATCTGGTTCAAAGCTCCTAGGTTTCCATTCTCTATCACTTTTGGTTGGTGCATTGTGCCATTGCCAGTGAAGTGATTTCAGCATCTTTTCCCCATCGATGCATCAGGACCATTACCTTGCCTGCCTTCTTGGGGATCTGCCTGATCGGTAAATTAGTGCTGCAGGGAAGAAAGACTGTGTATGTTTTATTTAAACAAATACACCCTTCAGTTTATTTCATTGGATTTTGTCCTTCAAATGAGAATACCACAAGTAATTCTATTGCAGTTGAGAAACTGATTAGAGAGGCCTCAGAGCATGTTGTTGCCTATGAAAATACTTTATGCCTTTAATAAATGAGACAATTTCTAGATTCGCCAGTAATTAAGCAGGGATATGGCAAACTGTATCCCAACCCAAAGCTGTACAGCATTTCATACAATGCTTGTGCATGTAAAATACCACTAGCTCCTGATTCAGTGCCCTGGGGCATAAGGATTAGCCACAGAGCCACTGAGGTGAGTGAGCATAGCAAGTGTTTTGGGGAAAAATGTTAAGTGTTATTTCCAACAAAATAAATGCACATTGTAGCTTGGTTATCGAGTGCCTGGTAGAGTATCACAGTGCTTGTAACCCTTACTTTACTTAATGTTCTTAGGTGCTGTTGAGTTGTATCCGACTCATAGTGACCCTAAGTACAACAGAACAAAACACTATCCGACTCTGTGCCACGCACAAAACCTTTTTATGGTTGTGCCCAGTGTTACAAGCACTATGTTGTTCTTCTTGTGAGTTGTCCCAGGGGCTTTCCTCCATTCCCATCATTAAGGTTGACTCTACTTTGAGGAGGCAACTCTTCCTCAGTCATTTCTTTAATGCCTTCCAGCCTAGAGGGCTCATTTTCCAGCACTATATCTGACAGTGCTTCTCTGCTATTTGTAGGGTTTTCAATGGCTAATTGTTTCGGGTTGGGCTTCCAGGTCTTTCCCCTTAGTCTGTCTTAGTCTGGAAGCTCAGCTGAAACCTGTCCACTGTGAGTGGTCGTGCTGGCATCTGAAATACTGGTGACATCGCTTTCAGCATCACAGCATCACACAAGCCCCACAGTATGACAAGTTGACAGAAACGTGGAGGAATTTTACTTAATAGCGACCTCAAAATACAAGAATAGTGATGGCTTATCGAACGGGGAAAGAGGACCCAGATTTGCCTGACCTCCTGGCAGGTAGTGGCAGAGCTTTCCTGTGCAGGCACCTTCTCAGGCCCTCAAAGCCCCGTTAATGGCCCTCCTTGGTGTCTGGGTAGCCGCCATTCTTCTCACCACACCACATCACACCTGCTGCCACCCAAGGTCGCTATGTTTTCAGCAGGTTGGCGGGGGCCTCTCCTCAGCTCAGCAGGATTGGGATGGGAGATCTGGCAGCCTGCCCTGCCATCAGGTCATCCTGGTAGGGTGGGGTCGTCATTGCTTCCAGGCCTGAGACAAGCCAGCTGCATCTGCAGGGCACATGTCTTGGCCTGTTCCCCTCCCCACCCCCACCCCCACACTGAGGCTGGAGGGCACAGTGGGCCCTGGGGAAACAGGCTGCCTCTCTTCCTTTCTGTGCTCTGTGGAGGAACTTTATTTTACTTCAGTACTTGGAGGTTGAACCCAGGCATGCTAGGCAAGTGTTCCACCACTGAGCTCCAACCCTCAACCCCTTTTTTAATTTTTGAGACAGGGTCTCACTAAGTTATGCAGGCTGCCTCTGGTCTCAAACTCACAATCCTCCTGCCTCAGCCTCCCCAGTCACTAGTATCACAAATGTGCACCACAGTGCCTGGTTTATGCCTTTCTTATAAGTGAGATGTGTAGAGGGAGCCTGCAAGGCCTCTCCTGGGTCCCTTAGAAGAACACCGACATCCCCTTCTCCAATTCAAAACCCATGGAACAGGGTTGCCTGGCTCCATCTGTAGCTGGGGGTCATTGCTTTGATGGAAGTGGAGTGATGGGCCAGAAGGGCCAAGGCTAGGGCAAGACCCAGTGGAAATTTGCCTTCCCTCTCAGCTTTTTCCCACTGCCTACTTCCCAGAGACCCAGAGGTTAGGCTTCCAGCTCCCAAAAGAGAGGGTCAGGTAAGTTTAGAGTGTGGCCACTGAGGCCAGGCACTGAGATATGAATGTGAGTAGTTCTCCAGGTTTGAAGAAAGAGAGGGTGTCTTCAGGATCCCAGGCAGGTGGGTGCTGGGAGCCTGGGGTTTAGGGCCAGAACCCTGAGTTCTGATGCCTGAGTGCAGGAGAGGTTTAGGTATTTGGGTAGAGAGAACTGGGCTTCCAGGCCAAGAGAAACTGATGCTTTGTTGGTCTGGTGGGGATGGGGTGGAACCTGGGAACACCCAGAGAGACAGAAGGCCACGTCCTGGGAGTCCTAGGGCAGCAGCAAGTGGAGAAGAGATTTGGGGCTTGAGTATTTGAGCCTAGCATGGGATTGTTTAGGCACAGAGCCTGCGATAACTCAGCAGCAGAGCTACACTTGTTTGGGATGGAGTTTGGGTTCTGGGGGAGCCTTGAATATTTAGGGGGTCAGCAACTTAGAGCCGATGACTAGGAGCCCAATTTGGGGGCAGATCCTCTTCACTGAGGACCAAACTGTCTAGATCCTATCAGTGGGCCTCACCATACCTTCTCCCAAGCCTTGGAAATGGTTTTTGCCGGGAAAACATGCCAGGGGCACATCTGTGTCCCTAGTGCCTGCAGTACTCCTGGCACTGCCAGCCGTGGTGGAGATGGCAGTGAGAATGAGCCCCCTTGGCATCGCCAACAGAAGCAGGTAACCTCCTGTCCTTGGACCGTCTCTACTCCATAACTCTGCTCCCTGTGGAACCCAGGAGGCTGAGGCACCGATCCTTGCTCTCCAAAGGACTCAGGAGTTCAGGATCCCACACCTTCCTCCCTCACACCGAGGAATTCAGGTCCCAGTCCTCATCCTCTGCCACACAGGAATCCACATCTCAGCCCTCTTGTCCCCAACATGCACGGAAACCCTGCCTCCAGCACCTTCCCTATCCTGGCTCTCAGACAGCTTCAAATCCATGGTGGAGGAGACCGCCTTGAAGGATGTTCCCATCTATCCCACCTTATAAAGAGCCTCTGAGAATTTAAAGCACAGAGTAGGCAGTTTGCAAACCACCTGGTTATTTTGGGGCATGGTAGTGAATTCTGGGCCCTGGTCGACAATGTAGCAAATCACTCCCTCTCCCTTTTGGGAAGTAACAGCTTTATTGAGATATAATTCACATACCATACAAATCACTTATGTAAAGTTCACAATTCCAGGTTTTTTAGTATACTCGAGTTGTACAGCCATCACCACAATCAATTTTAGAGCATATCCATCACCCCTAAAAGAAACCCTGTACCTTTTAGGAATCACTCTCCTTTACTTCCCCCAAGGCCAACCCTAATCTACTTTCTGTCTCTTTAGATTTGGCTAACCTTGGTATTTCATATAAATGGAATCAGAATCATATAATATGTGGCCTTTGTGTCTGGCTTCTTTCAGTTAGCAATTTTTCCCCCTATTCCAATACTGGACAGTTGAATCAGGATCTCAAGCATGCCACACAAGTGCCCTATCACTGAGCTGCACCTCCAACCCCTTCATTACTTTTTAATTTTGAGACAGGGTCTCACCAAGTGGAGCGGGCTGTCCCTGACCTCAAACTCACAACCTTCCTGCCTCAGCCTCCCAAGATACTGGGATTACAGGTGTGTGCCATGGTGACTGGCAGCAATGTATACATACTAATATACATTAAATTCTGTATATGTGCATATTTGTATACACACATATATGTAATAAAATTAATTGAGATAGAGTCTCATTATGTTGCTCAGGCTGGACTTGAACTTCAAATCTCAAGTTGTCATTTCGTCGCAGTCTCCCAAGCAGCTGGCATGTGCCACCATGCCAAGTATTTAAGAGTCACCTATGTGATAGCATTACCAAAACTTCATTCTGTTTGTTCTAATGACCTAGCCAATGGTTACTGACTGGACTCATGTGTCATCCCCATTAGTTCCCAGTCTCCATGATGTTCTGTGGGGCCAGGGAAAAAGAAGACTGCATGGGGCTGAGTGTGCAGCTCAGCGGTAGAGCACTTGCCTAGCATGTGCCAGACCCTGTGTCTGATCCCAGCCCAGGTCAGAGGGGAGAGAGTGAGAATGAGCAAGAGCAGCAAGAGTGGCGCTGGACCCTCCCTCTCCTGGGCTTAGGGCATCAGAAACTCAGCCCTTGTAGATCCCCATGCAGTGAGTGGAGGAAGCAGGTGTGGCATGTGAGGGCAATGGGTGAGGAGCAGAGCAGAGAGCCTAGGAGTTCCAGCCTTATCTGGCAGTGCTGATGACCTTGTCCCAAAGTCCTGGGACTCAGGTTTCCTGAGCTCTGTCCCCGACATCTTCTACCCTTTAGGCGCCAGTGCAAGGGATGAGCTCTCAGCCACCTGGTTGGCCACACTGGGCCCAACTGCCCCTCCGCTTTGAATTTGGCACCTGATCTGGGGTGAAGACCTACAAACTCAGAGAGCTGGCTATGAATGCAGGGACAAGCTCCCCAGAAGCGGCCAAACAGGAGGTGTCTGAGGTCCCGAAGGCCTGGGTGGCATGGGTAGCTGTGGTGTTTGAAGCATGGCAGACTCAATGCCCCTCACCCTGGCCCCTCGGCTAGACAAAGACATGCAACCACATGTCCTGTGGCCAGTGCTGTGAGGTCAGAGGGTGCAGTGCGAAATCTACTGCCATAAGAAGAGTATCCACAATAGCATGTTCTCCCTCTACTACCTTTACCTGGAGGACACCAAGGGCTAGAAAGTGCTATCCAACCCCTTGGGGTGGGTTGGCCCCACATCTGGGGAAACAAGCCACACCTTGCAGAGAGGGGCAATTCCCTCTACTTTCTGAATAAGGTTGAATTTCATGAACCCAGGCCTTGCTCTGCATGGGGCTAACTTGTCAACTTCAACATCAAGGCCCTGCCCTCCTCAGAACTAGAATCCTTTCCTTATACAATGCAGTGGCATAGGCCCTGCCCAGCCCATACCCAAACCCTATTCCAACTCTGGTTGAGCCAGTCTTTTTCAAAATCAGACCATGCTCTCTCAGGTGCTAAGCCCCACCCATTATACCTCTCTTGCAATGTATTGGTCCTTTCTTTGGCCACTCACTGAGTCTCTTTGACTCAGACACCCTATTCTAAAACAAGCCCCTCATAGATTTTCCATTCTGGCCCCAAGCCATGCCCCCCTCCCTCTGACCAGTCTGCTCCCAGTGCAGCCTTCTCTCTGGGTATATCCTCTCTGGCCCATAAGCATTTTCCTCTCTGCTCAGAGCCAGATCCAATGTTCCTGGATGAAATGTCTACTAGAGCCCTACTGCAGTGTTTCAAGAGAGGCTCTGTATTCTTAGCCAGGCCCTACCTGAGCTAAGTCCTGACCCCAGATCCACTGGCACAAGGAATGATGGGGAATATTAAGATATATACCTCCCCTTCCGGATTCAATGGATAATTTCCTTCACCAAGGCCATCTCTGAGCAAGTTATGAGACTCTTCCTGTACTGCCACAGCCATTTCTAATCATATTGTCTGACAAGGTCTGGATATGGGGAAGAGGGGTTCAAGGAACTCATCTTCCAAGAAATGGATGGGGATGGAGAAAAGGAATATATGCTTTTTGCTTTCTAGGAATAGGATTACTGCTTCTAATTATTATGTACATTATTCATGTTTAGGACTAATACTCATAACTAATATTGTATTAAACTCTAATGAAACAAATGCTGAAAGAATGACATGACTGGGGGAATTTATAAATGAATTAGAAGTAATGACCACCAATTGTAAGGGTTATGTGGACAATATTCTAGTTAAAGCTGATCAGTGGGGCCAGAGTTCCACCCTGGAACTCAAGCATTAAGTAATTTATGCTTCAGCTGCAGCAGGCTGAGTTATTAGACCCTACTTGGACTGAAGTGGCCCCACCTATGATAGCTAAGGTTTATAACAAAGTATACAAAAATCAAAAGAATACACAGGCCTGTTCCCACAACACAAAAGCCTCCTTGACAATTTAACATGGAGGTGCTTATCTGTCCAGAGGCTGACTTTGGCTCCCAGCTGGAGAAAAGAATGGATACACAGCGTAGGGAGGTGCATATCTACAGACCTTGGTTCCCAGTTAGAGAAAAAGAGTAGAGGCTGTTGTTCAATAAGGATAGAGTTCAAATACCCTATTATAGTTTATCATTTATGAAAAGCCTGGGAAGAAAGAGAGCTTCCAAGTGTTTGGTGTCTGGAGATAGGAAAGTTTGTGTTTTGAACTATGGGCTGTTATGATTAACAGGTGCTTGTGAAACTTTGTTTCATGGATAACTGCATGTGCCATTCTTACTGCTTGCATGACCTAAGCCTAAAAAGATTGTATAAAACACTGAGCTATCTGAAAAATAATCGGAACAGATTCACACTGCCTCCGAGCTGCTGTATCTGTTACCCATTGCTGACTCCTCATCTGCCTTCGGGAACCCCTGGATCCCAGGCTGCAGCTGGACTGCGGAATTGTACCATTATACCCTCTGCTCCATAGTGAGCCATAGCATTTCTTTGTTTCTATTTCCCTAGCTCTATCCAGATACCAGACATCCATTATGATGGGCTGTTCCTTCCACCTACGGGACCTCGTCCAGGTTTTGTGAAAGAGAAAAAGGAGAAAAACCTCTCATTATCTCATGTCTGTGGGCCCTGTAGACATGTCTGAGAACAGATTCAATTTGGAGGGGACACTCAAGTAGCCAGAGTGTATAGTGAGAAGCACGTAGCAGAGGGTCTGGGGAGAGGAGAAAAATGACAATGCCATGTTTTTTTAGTATACTCAGAGTTGCACAACCATCACCACAATCAATTTTAGAGCATATTCATCACCCCAAAAAGAAATCCTGTATCTTTCCCAACAGGCCGCCACAAGTTCCACTTGGTGTGGAGCCTGATGGGCTTTGTAGTTATGTAGATTGCATATCCAGGCAGGTAAGGAAAGAAAAGAGTTGAAAGCTTTTGTTGGCAATCATTTGGAGGTCCCCAAGAAAGACCTAGAGGGGGCCTGGGTGGAGATTTATCTGGCCCAGGTAGAGGCCTGAACCTTATCCAAGTTTTACCCTATTTTTCCCCCTCTCACTTGTAACTCAGGACATAGAGTTGAGAGTCCTAGAAAGAACTCCAGGAGCAGAGGCTTGTCTGGCCCTCTTGGAGGACTAACATCTATCCTCTGGGGCCAGCGACCTTTGTCTCACATCCTGGTATTCCCCTTCTCCTCCTTCCATCAAGTGATCCAAGATGGCCCCCAAACAGCCTAGCTCTGGTGTGGCCTCTTTCAATCTGCCCAGAGCCACCTGATTGGTCAGAAAAGGAAGCTCGGTGATTGGCTTGGCCTGTGCCTAACCTCCCTATCAAAATTTTTCTTTTTCAAATCCCTAGTTTCATAACTGCCACACCCAGTACAAGCTGCTCCCTGATTGGCTATCTCTGGGTCCACGTCCCCTTAATAGAAGCTATATAAACCACCAATGAATATACTAGCCCCCCTTTTGTCCCTTGCATTCTTAATCCTCCCCTGTTCACCTGTTCTCCGAGCCCCTTCAAACCTGACCCCCACACCCTACTCCTGAGACCTGCAACCTCCAGCACTACCAGTGAAGACATCTGAGGACTGCAAGCAAGACTCTATGTCAAGCCCAGGGCCTCTGAAGTGGCAAAGGCTCCAAGCAAGACAGGAAGAGCTCTCTGCTTTTCTTCCCCCACCTTGGGAAGGAGGAGAGCTGAGAAGGCGAATTGCTAGAGGCAATAGGAGACACACTGTGGGACACTTTCATTGAGCATCATGCTACACCCCCTTTTGTTCACCTTGGTAGGTGCAGCTTAATTCTGTTCCTGTTTGCAAGAAGGTTCCTGAAGTCCTTCTTTGGTGCTACTGGCTCTTACCTATTTCCAAGGGTCCCCGAGTACCTGTGTTGAGGCAAGCTCCATTACCTCGCTGGGCCAGAGTGAACCCCAACAGCTTTGAATGGCATTTATAAAGCACGGGCATCTGAGTTCTTGAGAGGCAAGGAAAGGGGACCCCAAAGTTCCTGTGGGAGAAGTGGTCTGGGATGTGAGTTCTTGTGCCCCAGAGGAAAAGAGGGTTCCTAAAGTGGCAAAGTAGGAAGTTAAAATAATGGCTCACCAGAGAAAGGGAAGGCTGGGACCTTGCTGCAGGGAACATGACTCTTCCCCAGAGTATTGATTTAGGAAAGCACTAACATACAGCCCAAAAGAAGTAGTTGTTGTTGTTGTTGTCAGGTGCCATCGAGTCGGTATCCAACTCATAGCGACCCTCTGTACAACAGGGGAAACACTATTGTCAGTGCTTCTCTGCTGTTCATAGGGTTTTCAATGGCAGATTGATTTTTGGGAGGGGGTTGCCAGGTCCTTCTCCCAAGCCTACAGCTTCTGGTTTTCCCAGGCAGTCTCCCATCCAGGTACTAACCAGGCCCGACCCTGCTTAGCTTCCGAGATCTGA
>VMDO01015212.1:0-51932 GCA_007922755.1 Pedetes capensis | reverse complement strand
TCGTTACGACTGGGTCAGCACGCAACTTCACATTAAATGGAGAAAAGATTGAGGTTGTCCAAGATTTTGCTTTGCTTGGCTCTATAATCAACGTCCATGGAAGCAGCAGTCAAGAAATAAAAAAGACGCATTGCTCTAGGAAAAGCTGTGGCAAAAGATCTCTTTAGAGTATTGAAAAGCAAAGATGTCACATTGAAGATGAAGGTGCATCTGACTCATGCCTTCGTATTTTCAGTGGCATCATATGGTTGTGAAAGCTGGACACTGAAAAAGAGAAACAGAAAAAGAATTGATGCTTTTGAATTGTGGTGCTGGAGACGTCTATTGAACATACCACGGACTGCCAAAAGAACCAACAAATCTGTCCTAGAAGAAGTGCAACCAGAGTGCTCCTTGGAAGCAAAAATGGCCAGACTTCGTCTTACATATTTCGGACATGTAGTCAGGAGAGAATAATCCCTGGAGAAGGACATCATGTTTGTAAGAGTGGCAGGTCAACGGAAAAGAGGAAAACCCTCCACCAGATGGATTAACACAGTGTCTGCAACAATGGGCTTAAACATAAATAATATCGTTTGCCTGGCACAGAATCGGAAAGTGTTTTGATCTGCTGTATATAGGGTCACTATGAGTCGGACTCGAGTCGGTGGCACCTAACAACAACAACAACACAACTTCTACTATCTTTTAGAAACTGAAAATATGGGAACTATTATTAAAATTAGTAGACCTTTATTTTTTATCTAAAAAGAGAATATGTATGAGGCAGCTCTTCTGACTCACTGGTTAGTCTTCTGGAGTCATTGATCCTCTATATTCAAATGGAAGTCTACTTTGATAGGTGAGAACCATCAGAGCTCAGTTTAAATCTTGTCATTGTGATTTATAATTTTCTACCTATAAGACTTTCAACTAGTTTTAACATGCAGAATAGTGGCCACAGAATTCAAAAAGATAGGGTCACCTAAATGCTGTGGTTTGGATGTGGTTTTCCTTCCAGGAGTTCAGAAGCTTGGACCTTGGTGTGGGAATGGCACAAGGGAGTGAGAATGAAGAGTTGAAGCCTACTTGAAGATCATAGGCAGGCTGCCTTGGGATGGAAGTTTCATGTAGATCTCCTGGGTCTCTAGTTAGTTCTCAAGAGCTATGTTATAAAAGAACACTGCTTCCCTCCATTTTTTTCTGGCTTCCTGTCTAGTCATGTTGTCTCTCCCTCCCACACACTCTTACCATAATGACATTGGCCATGTGATATAGGCAAGTGGGTCCTCATTAGAGCTGAGCTGATGGCCAGTACCATGACCTCAAACCTCCAAAATTTTGAGCTAAATAAAAATCATATTTATAAAGTAGCTTGTTGTTGTTGTTGTTGTTAGGTGCCATCGAGTCGGTGTCCGACTCATAGTGACCCTCATAGGGTTTTCAACGGCTGACTGTTTCGGGATTGCCTTGGGAGTGGATTGCCAGGTCCTTTTCCCATTTTTGTGGTGATGGGAATTGAACTCCGGACCTCAGAGACTGCAGCGCAGCCCTCTACCAACTGAGCTAAATCCCAGCTAATAAAGTAGCTAGAGTCGGGTATTTTGTTATAGTAATAATAAATGGACTAATATACTAAATAAAAAAACTTGTGTCAATAAATGTTGGTTAAATCGGAGTTTTTAATTGTAGGAATCCATATTTGAACAAACTTGAGAATACTTCTCTCCTCAATATGTATTTATTGAGATTTTCTAGGTTATGTTTTACTGAGGAAACATCATTTCAGGCATTTCCTGTTATACTGGAAAGAAATTGAGAAACAGAGAAAGGCAGCCAGATCTAAAGATTCAAAGATAGATGCAGATTAAGTGACAGAAGAAATAAGCTTGAATCTTTTTGGATGCATGCTTAAAAGAAAACACACAGGATATTCAAGAGAAACATACTCTTTTCCACCTGCTCTCACTAAAGGAACTAAGCACATTTTCTGATGAATTTTGAGCAATAATATCTATCATGGAAAATCTATTAAAATGGACCAGGCCTGTTAGCACAAGCCTACAAACCTGGTACTGGAAAGACTGAGACAGAAGTCATCACAAGTTGAAGGCCATGCTGAGTACACATTAAGTCTTTGTCTCAAAAAATTAAAAATAAATAAGATGTATTAAAATGACTATGTCTCATGTTAAACAAGAATATCCAAAATAAAAATAAGTGAAGCCAGGCATGGTAACATAGGCCTGTAATCTCAGTGGCTCGGGAGATGGAGGTAGGAGAATTGTAAATTCTAGACTAGGGGCAGTCTGCATAATTTGGCAACACCCTGTAACAAAAAAGTCAACACAAAATGGGCTGGGGGTGCAGCTCAGTGGTCCAGCACTTGCAAAGCATGCAAGCGCTAAGCCCTGGGTTCAAGCCCAGTACCACAAAAATACATAAATACATAAATAAATAAAATAAAATAAAAATAAGTGAAAAGAGGTTGCCACCAAATGGGACATTATATTTTCCTTTATATGTATCTCAAGGCAGAATACTTTCTCATGGCCATGTACTTAAGTAAATAATCCTTGTTGCAAAACTTTCAGGGAGTAGTATTTGGTGGGATGTTGATGGCAAGGGGTGGAGTAAAGGTAGTCCAAGTATTTTTTCTTCAGCTATAACTATATTAGAGTTCAGATCCAGAAAATCTAAGGGAAAAGTAAAACACTGAACATTTCAGAAATTCCTAGTTATACATTATGTTGAACCTAAAACATGCTTTTGATGAGATTTATAAAAAATACTTTAGTGATAATTTATATATGGAAAGGAAATGCAAAAGTATTTTTAATTCTGGGATAGGGAATTTCTACATAATTATGTAAACACTTGCCTTCCTTCACAGTAGAGTTTTATCTCTGCAGATTGTATCAGTTCAGGAAAACAAATCTTGTTTTTCTTTCTTTGATTAGCTTAAGTCTCAGAAGTCTAAACAATGATGAAAAGTAAAAACCTGATCTCTATCCTGATTTAGTTTAAATGTTTGGTAAGAGATTTGAGTTTTAAGCCAAAAAAATGTACAGTAAATTATTTAACTGTAAGTAAAATAAGTCCTACTTGCAGCCATACCACTATGGTGCCAATCCTGTCAGATCTCAGAAGCTAAGAAGGGTTGGGCCTGGTTAGTGCTTTTGATAAGACTCTTAGTCCCTATATTAAATGCTTTTTTACTTGAAATGTAAGGACTGAAATTTTTTTCTGTCCTATTTTTGCCTCAAACATTCACTGCAAGCCTGAGTTAATACTCATCTTCTGAAGTCCTTTGGGAAATGGTGACAGGAAGAAAGGGAATAAAAATGCCCTCTGTGGCCATCTGCTTTCCAGGAAGTCACTGCAATGTCTCCAAGCTCACATTGATATTCATGTCTCATATGGCTTGATCTTCTGGTCAGTATTGCCCTGATACAAGGCATCCTTTACAAATAGCATAATTACTAGTACAGAATACCTTTTTAAAAATGACCTGATTCTAGCCAGTAATATCCTTTATGAATGATCTGGCCTGTGGCCAGTAACACCCTTTATACATAGCCTGGTTGGTGGTATCACCCTTTATATATAAAGATAACAGGTGTCTCCATGTCTCGGCTAGACAGGAGGAAGTTCTTTTGAGGCAAGCCCCCTAACTATGTTAAAGAAGAAAACTTGTTTCAGAACCATAGGAGGCCAGTATAAGTCAAAAAGGTGGAAGAAATTTGAAATGCCTTAATACAAGATGTGGCTGGAGTTTAGCTCAGCTGGTAGAGTGCTGCTCTGGAGTCTCTGAGGCCCTGGGTTCAATCTGTAATGCTGCATAAATGGAAGAACGATGTGGCAGCCCACTCCCAAAGCAATCTTGAAACTATCAGCCATGAAAACTCCATGAGGGTCACTATGAGTTGGACATGACTGGAGATACCTAACAACAACAACAAAGACAGGATAAGAAAATGGGAGGAATTTATATCCTCTTAGATAGGGATTTATAAACCTCAAAATCCCCAATTCCAAGTGCAGATGTTCACAGTTTCCTATAGCTTCATTGCTGTACCTACCTGCTTTCCTGCCTCCGATTCAGAAAGTGCAAATCCAGTTGTACATGGACTTTTGAACCTGTTCATCTCCTGATTTCTAACTCAGAAAGTGTAACTTTCTCTCCTCTTTTTTCTTTCTATGTCCTTTCTCCCAACATTAGCTTATATTCCAAGTCTACTTGACCTGGCACTCAGGGAACTCTCCCTTACTTTAACTCTAAATAAATTGTCCTCAAAGTTCCTTTCTGGGTCCATTTTAAAATTCTTTTATCAAGAGGACCACCAAGCCAAAAGACTCCACATCAGTGTGCTTTTTTTCTCTCAGATTTGATGTTGGCATAGTTATAGAACTATCGTTTAAGGAACATCTGTGTGCCAGGAAATGTGCTAGGCATTTATACACATTAAGTGTGTAACCTACACAAATGAATCAATAGCAAGCAAAAACCAAAGAAATTAAGATGTCTATTTTATGGAAGAGGAAATAAATTTAGTAAGAAGGGTAAACTAATACTTCTAAATAGAAGACCTGTTTAAATCTCCATCTGTTTGGCTACAAATTTGTTTCTTTTTCTTTAAGAGGCTAATTTCTTTCTTGCTTCTAAATTTTGATCAAAATTTGGCTGTGTAGTGAATCCTTTGGTTGACCTTTTTGTTTATTTTGTTTGTTGAGAGTCCTAATTATCCTGGCTGCTCTTTGCCAACTGCTTGCCATTGTCTATGCTCCCAGATCAGAGTTTCATTTTACATATTACTAAACTTCATTACAGCCTCTCCAGTAAAAGTGACTGGTGTCTGCCAAGCATACCCTAGGCTTGAGCCTTCCCATTGAACATATACACAAAGTCCTCCTATGCCTTCCTCCTTGAAATATTAGTATTTTGAAAGAAAACAAAATTAACAAACAAAAAGAATCATTTCACACTGTTTTTCAACCAGTTCGCACTGTCTACATGTTCTATTAACACTGCAAAGAGCAGGAAGTAGGGAAGATCCTGTCTGATAATTATTTCTCTCAATATCATTCTTCAATACAAAAATTATACTTGGATGAATTCTTGCTCTAAAATAAAAACTAAAGAGTACAAAAGAAAAGTTTGCTTTCACATCACACTCATTAGTTATTATGCTGCCAAAGGGCAGGTTGTAAACTGCATAATTCCACCCTGTGTGTGGCATGTGCCAGAGTCCTGTAGTTTTAGCACCTCCCTATCTTTGTAGACATATACAGAGATTGTAGGGAATATTATGGGATAGCCCTAGGGGATAAAGAGGTAGCATGATTGGGATAGGGGCCTACCTAGCCCACTTGGACCCCCTGTTATCTAATTCGCTGTATCCAACCCTCATCTTGCCCCCAGATTGGGAATTAAGGGCCTCCCCTTGATTGCGCAAGGAGTGACATCTGGTTTCACCCTTTATTTGAATGTCACTCCTAATTGGTTATGCCCAGCCCCTCACTCCCCCACCTGATTGACATCTTGCAGCAGTTAAGGCAGTTACCTAAGGACTATATAAACAAAGCTTGCTCTGCATGTGAGGCTGCTGATGGTGATGCTAAGTGCTGCCGGCTGCCTGCTGGGGGGTTGTTTGCTGGGGGTATGGTCGCCATCACAGACAGGCCACACCATCACCAGATCAAGAGAGGACACTGCCTGCCATCGCAGAGGCCATTTCATTGCCATCTGAGCCCTGCCCTACCACTACACAGTCCTGCCACCCCATCACCTAGGAGGTCTAGCTCGCCGGACCAAGAGAAGTCTTCCT
The DNA here is from genome assembly GCA_007922755.1 of Pedetes capensis. Lineage (NCBI taxonomy): Eukaryota > Metazoa > Chordata > Mammalia > Rodentia > Pedetidae > Pedetes > Pedetes capensis. The sequence goes on along the minus strand of VMDO01015212.1, from coordinate 46,125 downwards.
GTCCTCATAGAAGCCACTGCATTGCTGACAGAGACCGAGAACATCAGGAACCAACAACAACAGAGAAGCCAGCCTTTGTGGGGGGCATCTGGCGGGCCCTGGTACACCACCTAAGTGGAAGAGCCCCCAGACTCAGCACCGGAGGTGGAGCTGTAACACTTAAGAGCCATGACATTTCCGCTATCATTCATCAGCATCAGCGGCCCCCCCTCCCGTGTGGGGCCCTCATCCTAGTCAGAGGAGAAGAGCCTGTCCAGTTCCCGACCCCCGGGGAGGGGCAACCCACAAGAGATGATGCCTGGCCCCTTTCTAGGACAAACCAAATAATAATGTACCATATTAATTTGTTATTTTCTCTAAACTATTTTCTAGATACTAACATTCTATATTCCTTTAGCTAGAAAGATTTAAATTCTGTAACTGTGATCATACTGCATAAAATGTTTAAAAATCTGATGAATTTCATACACTTTCAACTTTGAGAAAAATCTGACAGACTGATCTTTGTCTCTCTAGGTTAAAGCACTTTAAAACCAGGGACAAAAACTTGTGATATAACATTTTCAGCCAGTTCTCTAAATCAAATATCAATTCTTTCCTTGATAATGTATAGATTTTAGATTTATTTGAGGTGTGTGTGAGCTCACTGTGAGTTCCTTGGTTTAGCCTTATGCCTGACACTTAATAGGACCACTCTTTTTTCTTTTCTAAACATATGGAACAAGTTTAGCTCCTGGCATATTTTTGAAAAGCACAATCTTTTGTGGTTAGCCACATGAGAAGTATTATTTCTCATACTGCATTACACATCTTCATATGACCACAGAAATTTGTTCTTGATCTGCCAAAATGTCTATAGCTTCTTTTTTCCTTCTGAGGTCAAGGAAAGAATCCCGCTCTACTGTTTCCATGGAAATATATTTTTCTCAACCATCAGTTGTCTAGTCTGTGCCCTGGGTCCTGTCTTTTCACATCTCATATCTTGTGAAGATCCTCATTCTAGCATTCATCTTCTCTGAGTCAAGGACCTTGACCTTTCCCTTACCAATTATTTTGTTTGTGGGTTTTTTGGAAGGGGGTATTGTTTTTGCTTTTCTTTCTCTTCCTTCATATGTGCTATGAGAATATAAGAGGGAATTTATCTATTATTTCATATTTACTCTTACTTTTGTTACTGGAATTTAGTTCTTGGAATTAGGCTTGACCACTTATCCCCAAAACACCAAATAAAGAGATGAATCATGGTGAAAAGCAGAGAAAGGATATTTAACTAATGTGCACATCAGAAGAAGGAATAAAGAAATCTCATGTTCAAGTCTGTGTTGGGGAACTGGCATGAGCTTTAGGTTTAAGTAGAGGAAGAATTGCAGGGAGGGGCAAGAGGTATGCATTACTAACTGGTCCTGGTCAGAGGGCCATAAATTAATCATAATCTCAGTTCAGTTTTTGTAGGATTGTTCCAGGAAGTTGTTATTGCTGTCACTGTTGGGGGTATTTTGAATCCTTTGTCAAAAGAGATGTTTATTGATCAATGTTTTCCAGATCCACAGTGACTGTAGGTTGAACAAGGACCGTGGATCAACAGATGCCTCTTGGAATGAGAAATAAATGGTTTTTTAATTTTTTTCCCCAAAGGCAGTTTAAAAATGCCTATTTATTTATATGGGGCTGGGATTTAGCTCAGTTGGTAGAGCACTGCACTACAGTCTCTGAGGTCCTGAGTTCAATTCCCAGCACCACAAAAATGGGAGAAGGACCTGGCAATCCACTCCCACGGCAATCCCGAAACAGCCATTGAAAACCCTATGAGGGTCGCTATGAGTCGGATACCAATTCGATGGCACCTAACAACAACAACAATTTATTTATATAATGACTCTTCAGGAAACAAATAGAATCATATCTCCCTTAAGAAGATACAGGAATAAAATTTTGTTTAGAATGAAAATATATTCTAAGAGTGAGATTCTCAGTTTTGTAGACCAGTGAAGGTCTTAGGACATATGCTTCAAGGAAATTAAATATCTGCCATATTAATTCAGCAGGTAAGGAAGCAGCATTGAAAGCTTTTAAGCAACAGAGTAATATGGTGACATCATCTTGAATGTAACAAAAGTTTTCAAACATGATATAATCAAAATAATATTTATAAAATTTTCCATGTGTCAGATACTGTATTAAACATTTTATGCACATTAAATGTACTTATGTAAGTAACATATGGCTTAAGCTTTTCTTAAGGTTTCTTTAAGGGAGTATGTACTTTGTGTTTGATTTTTTTTGAAAGGGAGAATCTTACAGTGCATGTTTAAAAATGTTTGGCCTGCCATGAATTTTAACTCAGTCCCAAAGTCTGGACATAGATGTACGTTAACCACTGGCCTATGTCCTATAACCTCTGGTATTTCTTTGTGTCTAGGACATCCTAACTCCGAAAGGCATATCAGATGTTCTGTACAGTTTTATTCAGTCATTGACATTTTTGCTTCCATATCTGATTATATCAGTGCCTTAGTTGTAACCCTTACCTCCCAAATTTCAAACGTTAATACTTTTGGGTTGCCACAGGTGCTCCATACAAACATTAATGAAAACACAAATCTCCCCCTAAAACATGGCTACTGCCCCAAATATCTTGAGGAGATGGATTTCTATCTCACTATTCTGTAGGTGCCAGCAGCTGTCCCACCCTAGCATCCTAGCTCATCAAATTTCAGAAACTAAACACGGTCAGTCCTGGTTAGTCCTTAGATTTCAGACCGTCGGGGAATACTGGGTGCTATAGGCTTGGAAGAAGGATCTGACATGCTACTCCACCAAAACAATCAGCCATTGAAAACTCTATGAATAGCAGAGAAGCACTGACAATAGTGCCAGACATGGCACAGTGTCAGGTAGTGTTTTGTCTGTTGTACATAGAGTTGCTGTTAGTGAGACCTGACCTGACAGCACCTAAGAAGAACAACAGCCTGCAGCCACAGCCCTGTGGCATCCGATCCCATCAGATCTTGGAAGTTAAGCAGGGTCAGGCCTGCTTAGTACCTGGATGGGAGACCACCTGGGAACACTAGAAACTGTAGGCTTGGGAGAAGGACCTGGCAACCCCTTCCCAAAAATCAATCTGCCTTTGAAAACCCTATGTACAGAGGGTCGCTATGAGTTGGGTACTGACTCGATGGCACCTAACAACAACACAACAAGAAGAACAACAGAAGAAAAACAGGAAAAGGGAATCTAATCATGAGTGATATTATTAATTTATTCTTGAATGTCTAAAATCTTGGGAGCAAACCACATGTTTCTTCTTTATGAACTTGCTATTGCACACAGTTCATGAGCTTAAGAAGAGCATAAGAAGTATACTTTAGGGTGGATTGCTTTCAGAAAAATATTGTTATCACATATGCCAACAAAACTGCTCATTCACAATCCAAAGTACTACAATTGCTCAAGTTGACTAACATTAAGGCTTTTCTTCCTTTTATGGATTTTCTTATAACGCACTCTTTAATGTAAACCTACTATTTTCCCTGAGAAATGTAAACATTAAATGTTGCTTGATATCTTTATGTTGTCTTACTGTTTTGAGATCTCATTCTTAATCACTTCCTTAGAGTTTTCTTTCACCTACGTCTTAAAATCCAATGGTGTACCTTATTTAAACTCAGAATTAATTTTATCTGTCTTTACTTGTTTTCTTAGGCTTTTCCCTAAAATACTTTCTCACTGTGATCCTCACCTCCAGCAGATTTATTGCATAACTATTCTCTGTATCAGCAGGGATCATTCCAGTTTATTTGGTCCTTTCGTAGTAAAAGTTTCTTCACTGCTTCAGCCTTCAAACTTTATATTATATAAACTGAGGGTCAGAATTGAAAGTCAGCTTCCTAGGGACCCATGACAATGCCAAAGTCAGTGTCTTGTCACTTGATTTAAAAGAAAATGCTTTATTTGTTTCTTATTTCTCTGTAGTCAGGCATTTTCATAAAGAAACTAGTATTAAGCACTTAGGCCTGCAGCGGTAGCCCTGTGGCATCCGATCCCGTCAGATCTCGGAAGCTAAGCAGGGTCGGGCCTGGTTAGTACCTGGGTGGGAGACCGCCTGGGAACACCAGAAGCTGTAGGCTTGGGAGAAGGACCTGGCAACCCCCTCCCAAAAATCAATCTGCCATTGAAAACCCTATGAACAGCAGAGAAGCACTGACAATAAATAGTGTTTCCCCTGTTGTACAGAGGGTCGCTATGAGTCGGATACCGACTCGATGGCACCTAACAACAACAACATTAAGCACTGGGGGTGGGTTTAGCTCAGTTGGTAAAATTCTGCTCCACACTGTCTGAGGACCTGGGCTTGATCCACAGCACCACAAAAACAGAAGGACATGGCAATTCACTCTCAAAGCAATCTCAAAACCATAAGCCCTATTAGGGTCACTATGAGTCATACCTGACTCTATGACACCTAACAACAGTAACTATTAAACATTAGATATGATATTTTATAAGGCTCAAATAACACATTTGGTTTACTTTCTATTTTTCTTCTAGAGAAATTGCCTATTTTTAAGTTTGATTATTCATATGTGAATACTTTTCAAATCCAGTTTTTTAACTGAAATTTAGCCCCATGTATACTCTGAAATATTTTCTGTTGTGCCTCGAAATTGGTATTTATAATAAGCTAGATTTTTTCTTTTCCTCTAGAATGTTTTCCTTTACCAACTTTCAAGTTTCTATCAGAAGATATCATTCTTTACTCAATTACTTACATTTAATTATTTGAAAATATTTTGACCATTTTTATTTTCTTCCTTCATTATTTTATCATAATTCCTCTTGATAACCTATTTGTTTTAAAATTACTTTTATTTGATAAGTAATGATTATATTTATTTATGGTAAACAATGTGATATATGGAAATAGGTAGACATTGTGAGATAGCTAAACTGAGCTATTTAACATTTGTAGTTCCTCACGTACTTTATTGTTACAATTATTATTTTGTGATTATTGTTGTTGTTAGGTGCTGTCAAGTCAAGTCCGACTCATAGTGACCCTATGTACAGTGGAACAAAACGCTCCCTGATTCTGTGCCAGGCAGACAATTTTAATTATGTTTAAGCACATTGTTGTAGACACTGTGTCAATCCATCTGTTGGAGGGTTTTCATTTCTTTCATTGATCTGCCACTCTCCCAAATATGATGTCTTTCTCCAGAGTTTGGTCCTTCCTGACTACATGTCCAAACTTCATAAGAAGTAGTCTAGCTATCCTTGCTTCCAAGGAACTCTCTGGTTGCACTTCTAGGTAGATCTGTTGGTTCTTTTGGCAGTCCATGGTGCATTCAATAGTCATCTCCATCACCATAATTCAAAAGCATCAATTCTTCTCCTGTCTCCTTTGTTAAATGTCCAGTTTTCACAAACATATGATGTGACTGAATTTTATGGTAAGAATACTTAAAATTGGGTGTTTTAGCAATTTGCAAATATATTATGTATTATTATGTGTGGTCACCATGATACACAGTAGATCTCCTTAAATTATTCCTTGTATCTATCTAGAATTTCATGATTTTTGATCAACATATCCCCAAACCCCAATCCCAACTCTAATTTTTAAAAACTATCATTTTACTCTCAATTTCTATGAATTTGATTTTAAATTCCACCTGTAAGTGAGATCATGTGATATTTGTCTTTCTATGTCTGGCTTGCTATAATGTCCTCCAGGTTCATCCATGTTGTTGCAAATGATAGGATTTCCTTCTTTTACAAGGCACACTAACCTAGTATAGATCTGTTACTAAAATAATTCAAAATCATTGTGATAGGGGTATAGTAGGCAGGAAGAAAAGGAATGAAGAGACACCTACAATTAGTAACCTATTTCCAAGCCATTTTCAGCAACTCCCCCCAATCCACCTGTAACATGAGTAGTAATATATGCCTCCTCTGAGGCAAAAACTTTGACTGGTGGTCAGCACTTCCCTGATAGACAATATGCCTACAAATAGTATGGTTGCTAGGAGATAGTATCTTTTTTCAGATAATCTGTTCTGTAACCTGTAGCACCTTTACAAATGATCTAACCTTTAACCAGGACACTGTTTGAATTTGATGGCCAGAGGTACCTCCATGTCTGGCTTAGAGAAGGAACCCTCATTTGAAGCAGAACCCCTTTTGTGATAAAGAGAAAGACCTGTTTTACAACCAGGAGAGGCCAATCTAGGCCTAGGGGTGAGAGAAGTCGGACACACCTGAGAATAAGATCAAAGAGTGGGGAGGAGTACCTGTCCCCTTAATGAGATGTTTTATTGTTGTTGTCAGGTGCCATCAAGTGGGGTCTGACTCATAATGACCCTATGCGCAACAGAAGGAAATACTCTCCAACACTGTGCCATGCCATTCATTATTGTCAGTGCTTTTCTGTTATTCATAGGGTATTCAATGGTGGATTGTTTTGGGAGTACCTGCAGTACCTGGTATTCCCTGGTAGTCTCCCATCCAAGGACTAGCCAGGCCTATCCTGCTTAGCTTCTGAGATCAGGGGTGATTGGATGCTAGGGTGCTATGGGAACTTAAAAATTCCAGCAGCCTCTCCCTTCAGTGCAGTGTCCATGGTTCTCAGCATTGTCTACAGTTCTCAATGCTGTATCCAGATCTTCCCAGCTCCCACTGTTCTCAGGAGTCTGCAGAGTCCAGAAGTTGCAAAAATCCACAGTGGCCTCCATTTACAATGTTCTCTAATCTGTAGCCTAGAGCAATGTTTAGAGCAACTTCAGATGTCTGCAGATGTCTGTAGCAGCCTGTAGTTATACATAGATTTTCGGAGATCCCCTCAGCCTAACTGAATAAACTGTCTGAGTCTTGCCCTCCAACTCAGAACAACTATATACATGTAGTTGTTCAATGATCTTCACTGCTGGATCTGCCCATGTTCTGATATCTATACCACAATGTGAGTAACTTTCTTTTTACCCATCCATCACCCTTCTCTTATTGACGACCTAACTCCCTGACCTGTCTGTCCTCTACTCTGCCTCTTTGTATCCTATAGTCTCCCAACCTGCTCATCTCAAGCCTGGCTCTCACTCTCTTCCTTTCAATTCTAAAATAAACCATCTGCTAAGTTCTCTTCTGGATCCATTTGTAAAACCCATTTATAAATGTGACCTAGGACCAAGGATTGCTGCCCACATCCTGGGTTTCTCCCACAGTATGCTGTAAAACTTGACCCTGGATCTGTGCTTCATGCTACCAATTACATAAATATATGCTCTTTGAACAAATGAAGATATTACAGCTTAATGAGAGTCAAGTGGTAGTATGTAATTGTCTAAGAAACACAATTAGAACATAAATATTTCTTAGCATTAACGATGCAGATTATATTGGTTAGGGTCTTCTAAGTTTAGATGCTTGGTTATTTAAATTGTAACATGTAAATTGGACAAAGATAGTCAACAAATATTTCATACAAATATTTCACCACACAATGCAAAACAAAATCTCCTCAAATAAAATATTGAAAATGTAGATTGTTCATTTTTACTTTTAGATCATCCATATATAATAATTATTCTATGACTTGAATACAAAATCTTCTTGAGAAAATATAATTTTAGTAGTTTCATAAAGAAAGTATCTTAATATATACACAATTTATCTAATCTTCAAAGTATTTTATCTACTACTCATAATAATTGGGCCACATGGAAGGTATGACAACTAAAACACAGCATTTATTATTTCTCTTCATAAAAATAGCATCTGTGTCCCCTAATTAATGTTAAACTGTGGATTAAAACAATAAAGTATTTTGAAATAATAGTGTAAATAATTGTCTCACACATAGTTTAAGTTGATCATGAGCTGAAATATACCTAGAAGGTAATAAGAAGCAAGAAAATAAACTATGTTTTAAAGTCTTCATTAATCATAGCTTAGGTGGTTTATCATTTTATTACTTTCTTAAGTAAATTGAGGTTGCCAATATCAAAGAATCATTTACATGTCATTATTTAAATATCTAATTTTAAATTTGAAGTTAGAGAGGTGTTTTAAAATAGGTTAATGAAATCACCTCTGTCCCTGTTACCAGGCAGCAAAGTACTTCTGTGGGTCCTTGGTCTCTTTCATAAAAGAATTTATAAATAGACCTAGAAGACACTTCGAAGATATTTATTTAGAATCAGAAAAAAAGAGGGCCAGGGAAAGTAGCCTGGGAATATAAGCTGGCATAAGGAAAAGGGAAGATGGAAAGACAAATGGAGAGAAAATTATGCTTTCTGACACAGAAGTCAGAAAGCAGGAAGTTCCAGCAGGGAATGTCTGTGGGATAACTGAATCTGCACTTCTAAATTAGAGGTCAGAATGTGGTACAGGGCCACCAATGAGGATGGAGATAGTTCCAAACATCTGTATAGAACTAAGACATCTACAGAATTTTGTGGGTTGATCTGGACATTGCTGAGAACTACAGATATTGAGAATTGCAGGCAACTAGATATTGCATGGGCCTGGGGTTTAGCTCAGCTGTTAGAGTGCCTGCTCTGCCCTCTCTGAGGACCCAGGTTTGATCCCTAGCACTGCAAAAATGGGAGAAGGATGTGACAATCCACTCCCAAAGCTATCCCCAAACAGTCAGCCATTGAAAATCCTATGAGGGTGGCTATGAGTTGGATTCAACTCAACAGCACCTAACAACAACAAGACACTGCAAACATCTCTGGATATTGCACACTCTGAACCTAGGATTAGGACCTTTGGGGATTTTAAGTCCTTATCTCATTAAGGTGACAGATATCCCTCACCCATTTTGAACTTGTCTTCTTGCTTTTCATACTTTTCTCACTCTTTGACTTAGGCTGACCTTTTAAAGCTGTGGAACAGGTTTTTTTCTTTATCCCAGGAGGGATCCTGCTTTAAATGAGAATCCCTCTTACTAGCTCAGAAGGGGAGGCACCTTTAGGCTACCAGTTTTCTTCATATGAAATGTGAGTTACCAGTTACAGCTAGAAATTTTATAAATTTATGTAGGGAAAAATTGAAAGGAAATTGGCAAAAACTCCCAAACTGGGAAAATGGCTTTTGAATAACTGGTTTGTAAATTGGAAATCTAGGGAAAATGAAAGTAACTTGGTTGCACATTTGTACAAAACCCTTCCTGATTGGACAATTGGACTGAAAGCTGATTGGCTCAGGCCATTCCATGGGCGAACTATATAAGGAGCTGCGCTGAGGCAGCTTGACCCTTTTTTCGCCTTCTCGCCCATTCCTGCCCAGATCACCAATGAGGAAACGCCTCTCCTGCTGCTCTCCCCCGGATCTTCGGTGAGGAAAGAACACTCTCCCATTGCAATCATCAATAAGGAAAGAATCTGCTCTTCATCTGATCACCAACGAAGCAACAGTTGTCTCCTCGTGACCACCTAGACAACCAACACAGGTGTTTGCCCCTGGAAGGCAAAAGCACCTGAGGCTTTTCCTTTCTCCTGTCTCCTCTGGGGTCCCGGGGGCCACAGGAGTCTGCGCCTCTCACCCCAGGGTCCCGAGTGAATTGTGTTTAGTATCTGTGTGTGCGGTGGCGCCGCCCGTCCAAACCTCCAGGCTGGACCGGGAGGCAAGTGTCCCACAAATTTACAGACAAGGTCATTTGTAAGAACATATTATGTTCCAGCAACCACGCTATTTGCAAAAGATATTATCTATCAGTGCTGACCATTTTATCTCAGAAGAAGCTCACATTGATATTCATTTATCAGAATTTGCCTGGGAAATAGATGCTGTAGAGAGCCCAAATATTTCCTTTCTCCCTTGCCTAGAATACTCTATTATCCTCTTTGATTGTCTGTAATTAAGAACCTAATGGAAAAAATAATGTTCTAATGTTCTAAGATTCTGGTGGGAAAAATTTACCAGAACTTTAAGAACTCTATTACATAAACCAAAAACAAAAAAGCAAAAAAAAAAAAAAAAAAAAAAAAAAAAAAAAAAAAAAAAAAAAAAAAAAAAAAAAAAAAAAAAAAAAAAAAAAAAAAAAAAAAAAAAAAAAAAAAAAAAAAAAAAAAAAAAAAAAAAAAAACCAACCAAACAAACAAAAAACAAACAAAACAAAAAACCAACTTCAAAAGAACAGACATTTTAGGACTAGAATTCACTGTTAAAACTGAGTTACAATAATATCTCTGCATGCTGAATGTAATCCTCTGTAATTTTCAAAGGCAAATAAACATAGTAATAATTATCTTGTATACTCTAAACATTTTTCTAAGGCTGGGGTTTAGCTCAATTTATAGAGCGTTGCCCCTACACATTCTGAGGCAAGGGGTGCTCTTGAGCCTATCCCATTTGAGTTTATACATCACCTCAAGAACAAGTTTTATGCATTAGACAATAATGATTGAAGACTAGAATAGCTGTGGCATAACATCAAAGAACTTATTCATGAGGCAAGCAAAAGGTTATTAGAAAGTCATTAAAAAAGGAAAGACCAAATTATATGTCAAAAGAGACTCTGAAACTTGCCCTTGAGCATTAAGCAAAAAAAGTAAAAGAAAGACATGATAAAGTTAAGGAACTAAACATAAGGTTGGAAAGGGGAGCTCAAGAAGACAAAATATAATGACGTGTGCAAAAAGCTAGAGATCGAATCAAGGGGATGAACATGCTCTGTTTTTCTCAAGTTTAAGGAACTGAAGGAAATATTCAAACTTCAAGTGGTAATGTGAAGGATTCTACAGGGAAAATACTAAATCATCCAAAAAACATCAAAAGAAGATGGAAGGAATACAAAAAGTCATTATACCAAAAAGAATTGGTAGATGACCAACCATTTCAAGAGTTTGAATATGATCAGGAATCAATGGTACTGAAGGAAGAATTGGTAACTGCCTTGAGGGAATTGGTGAAACACCAGGCTCCAGGAATCGATGGAATACCAATGGAGATGTTTTAAAAAACAGATGTGCACTGCAGGTACTAACTTATTTATGCCAAGAGATTTGGAAAACAGCTATGTGGCCAACAGACTGGAAAAGATCCACATTTGTGCCTATTTCCAAGAAAGGGGATGCAACCAAATGTTATCAAAGGATATTATCACTATTATCAAAGGAACTTATCAAAGGATATTATTATTAACACACACAAACAAAATTTTACTAAAGATCACTGAAAAGTGACTGCAGTAGTATATACAGAAGGAACTGTTGGGAAATCAAGCTGTTTTCAAAAGAGGGAGTGGAACCAGGGAAATCATTGCTTATGTCAGGTAGATATTAACCGAATGTAGAGAATATTAATATGTTTTGTTGACTGTGCAAAGGCATTTGGCTGTGTAATTCATAATAAATTATGGATAACATTGCAGAGAATGGGAATATCAGAGCACTTGATTGTACTCATGAGGAATCTGTAAATGGAACAAGAGATACTCATTCCACCAGAACAAGGTAATAGTGCCTGGAATAAAATCAAGAAAGGTGTGTGTCAGAGCTGTATCCTTTCACGATACCTCTTTAATCTCTATGCTAAGCAAATAATCTGAGAAAGTGGACTTTTTGAAAAAAATACAGCATCATGATTGCAGGAAGGCTGAATAACAACCTGTGTTATGCAAATTACACAACTCTCCTTGTTGAAACCGAAGATTTGAAATATTTGCTGATGAAGATCAAAGAACATAGCCTTCAATATGGATTGTGCCTCAACACCAACAAAAACAAAATTCTTCTGAGTCAGTATGCAACTTCATGATACGTGGAGAAAAGATTGAGGTTGTCCAATATTTTACTTTATTTGCTTCCACAATTAACTCCCATGGAAGCAGCAGTCAGGAAATCTAAAGACACATTGCATTGGGAAAAGTTTGCAAAAAAGTCTCTTTAAAGAGTTGAGAAGTAAAGATGTTAGATTGAGGATGAAGGTGTTCCTGACTCATTCCATGTTTTCAGTCACATAATATGGTTGTGAAAGCCAGACATTGAATAAGGGAGACAAGAAAAGAATTGATGCTTTTAGTTATGGTTCATGAGAAGAATATTGAATATACCATGGACTTCCAAAAGAACTAACAGATCTATTCTAAAATAAATTCAACCACAGTGCTCCTTGGAAAGCAAGGAGGGCTAGACAGCATCTTACATATTTTGGACATGTAAGCAGGAGGGATCAATTCTTGGAAAAGGACATCATGTTTGGGACAGTGGCAAGTCAACTAAAAGAAGGAAAACACTCAACTAGATGAATTGACACAGTGCCTGCAAATATGTACTTAAATATAAAAAAAATGCACTTGGCCCAAAATTGGAGAGTATTTCATTCTGTTGTACATAGAGTTGTTATTAGACATACCTGACCAAACAGTACCCAACAACAACAAACATTTTTCTTTGAATGGTTAGAAAATATCTTGTATGTAGCACACACATTACCATTTAATGAAGTACAGTTCAAATCTTTTGTAACTTCTCAGTGAATGAGTGCTTAGTTCTTTTTCAATGTTAAATTCTTATTTTTATCTCTCAAGAGATTTTTTCAAAATCATACTTCTTTTTTGCTGTTAGCTGCTGACAACTTTCAAGCCCTTTCCCATACCTCAGTAATCAATCAATCAATAAGAATACTCAAGATCTCCCTCCCTTGTCTATAACAGGGAAATTCAACAACAAAAGTCCTAGCCTTTTATTTAGGAGGAAGTGAGGACTCACTCTGAGCCTGACTCCCAACTACAATAAATATAAAAACTATGCTTCCTCTCCTTACATCTCTATCTTACTCACCCTGAATCCTCTCCATTAGAAAACACTCATGCAACTATAGCTACCTGATAGTTGGCAAAGGGGCTAAACAAGCAAATAGGAAAAAAGATAACCTCTTTAACAAATGGTGCTAGGAAATTTGCATTTCCATCTGCAGAAAAATGAAAACAGACTCGTACCTGTCAATTTGCATGAGAGTTAACTCAAAATAGATAAAAGACCTCAATATAAAACCAGAACCCTTAAAACTACTAGAAGAAAAGATAGGAAACACACTCCAACACATACACACATGAAAACATTTCTTTAATAGGACTCCATTTGCTTGAGAAATTGCACCTGGAATTGTTAAATGAGATTACATGAAATATAAAAGCTTCTGTAACAGCAAAGGAAAGAGTCAACAGAGTTAAGAAAGAGTACACTGATTGATAGAAAATCTTTACATCCTATGCGTCTAATAGGGAACTAATTTCTAGAATTTACAAAGAACTCAAGAAAGCAACTCGCAACACAACAAATAATCCAATACACAAGTAGGCAAAGGAACTGAATAGATAATTTTCGAATGAAAAAGTTCATAAGGCCATGAAATACATAAAAAATGCTCAATGTGCCTAGTCATTCGGGAAATGCAAATCAAAACAACTCTGAGATTCTACCTAACTCCAATAAGATCAAGAAAACAAAACAACAACAAATGCTGGTGAGGTTGTGGAGAAAAGGAAACCCTCTTACACTGTTAGTGGGACTGTAAATTGGTTCAACCACTTTGGAAATCAATATGGACATACCACAGAAAACTAAAAATAGAACTGCCATATGACCCAGTTACACTACTACTGGGAATATACCCCAAGGGAGATGAGTCATCATACCACAAAGACACCTGCATCTGCATATTAAATGTAGCTCTTTTCACAATCAAGAGGATATGAAACAAACCAAGTTGCCCATCAAAGAAAAGAACGGATAAAAAAATTATGACATATATACACAATGGAATACTACTCAGCAATTCTTAAAAAATGAAATATCATTTGCGGCAAAATGAATGCAACAGGAGAACATCATCTTAACTGAACAAACACAAGCCCAAAAAGAGAAATACCACATGTTCTCACTCATATGTGGATGCTGAATCATACTTAAAGGAAGAAAAAAGAAATCCATACATAAATTGATATATAAAAATGCATAGTTAAGCTTAGTGAAAAAGAGAAAATATAAACAATAGAAACAAGGAGAGAAGAAACTAGCAAATGGAAGCAAAGATTGTGGAAGGTGCGATGGGGAGGAGAATGATTGTAGCGGGATAAAGGAGCTCAGGATAATCTCAATGTAAATGATGCCATTCGGTGAGTACATGGGAATAAGGGAATATAACCCAACTATGTATATGAGTTTTACTATATATTAGTCAAAAGCTTCCATAAACCTTGTAAGTTGATAAAATTGTAATCAAACGTGATGTAATAGTTGTATAATGGAAAAAACTAATGATGTATTACTCTGTACCTTTCCAAAATTTACCAATAAAAGGAGAAAAAAATAAATCCTTTTGCTGCTTACTATTTAATAATACCATGTGAGTAATAAATCCATTTCAAATCTATCATTTCATTTCAGTCTTGTTATATATAATTTGCTAGGCAAAGAGTAAGGTGGGGGTGCCCAGCACCCAGCAAATAAAATAAGTAAAACATACAAATACCAAGAAAGAAACCTAGAGGAATATTTCCTTACTGCCACACAATGTTTTCTTACTTTCTCTTGATAAATATTTAGAATCTAGAAAAGTGCATTACATACTTGATCTATTGTTGCTCAATTAGGGAAGATTATTCATTGTACCCTTGGTACTGAGAGTCTCAAAAAGCACAGAGGACACCAAAGTCTGAGTCGGTGTTACAAGTATCAAGACCCAAGAGCTCAAATACAAAAAAGAGAAGAAAATTTCTCAGAGCAAACATTATCATTCTTAGAAACAAGTTTGAATGGCCAATAATTTTGTCTATCTCTATCTTTGTCTTTCTATCTCTCTCCTCCTTCCTTCCTGCCCTCCCTCTGCCTCTCTCTCTCTCTCACTCTGTGTGTGTACATGTCTCTATTTAGAGCTATCCATGAATAAATGAATCTTATTATCTCTAATAAATACATATTGAATCTTATTATCTCTAATAAATACATATTGAAAGGAAATTGAAATAAACTCAAAGCATCCATATATTAAATCTTATTACTGATTCTCTATAAACAAAATATATCTCTGACCTATTAAATGCAATACAATCAAAAAATAGCAATACAGTTCTGCAGAGGGTACATTCTAAACTTTTCAGTTATATTTATTGACTAATATTGAAAGATGACCAAAACAATATAAAGCTTGTTTTCAGTTAATATACAAAACTTTTTCAAATTTATATTCAAAATATATGTAAATTCACCTAATAACTTAAAACTTATAATTCTTATGTTCATTATCTGCAAATGCTCACATGCAAAATATAATTCAAACGTTATTTCTAGGGAACTAAAATTTGTTCCTATTTATCTTTTTCATTGCCAAGATCACACTGATTTTATTGAAATATAAAAAAAAGCAGCGTTAAATCAGGTGTGATAAATATCATCTTTCTGTACTAATCTCTACCATTGGCATTTATTGACACTTGAAATTGATTTATAAACTCATATTCTTATTGCTAACATCAGTTATTATGCAAATAGTTGAAATTTCAACTGACAATATAAATAATACATGGAAGTCTATAGACTTTAGCAACTTATAAGCATTATCTTTTGTGGTTTATAAATACAGAATACAAAATAAGGTATAGGTTGGATGAATGTGAACAGCAGATGTTTCTGTTTTATGGATTCTCGTAAAATTCTTGGAAAGAGTTTTATTTATACAGTTAGCATCTGTGCTTTGGCAAGTAAAACTTGAAATTAGTTTGTCATTTTCCCCAATAGCTTGGGAACTAGGTAACTCTATTACATTGACCCTAAATAGAAATGGCTGGGATACTAGCAATATTTAAAATAAGATTGTTTTCCACAAGCTGACTGTTAACCTACCTTCACCAACATCTAATAGTTATGTAGAATTAATGGACATTGCATAGTTTTGCAAACTCTGAAGTTCTATGATATAAACATATAATTTGCACTTTATATTTACATTGTTTTAAAATTTTCTAGTAGGCTTTTGAAGACATTTCAATAAAACATAGTTTGCTTGATGTCAGGAGCTCTATATTATGAAGAACTCATTTCACTAGAGTCCACCATATATGATATATGTGGTATGCAGCACCTGGCATTCCCAGGTGGTCTCCCATCTGAGGACTAACCAGGCTGACCCTGCTTAGCTTATGAGATTGAAGGATCAGATGCTAGGGTGTTATAGCTGCATACATGAATATATATTCATATATATATATATATATATGTGATATATATATATATATATATATGTGAGATATATATATATATATATCTCACTTTTTCACTATATCACTTTTTCCTCAAAAAATCACCACTCAAAATTTTCCACCACAGTTGAATACTCTCCTTGCATTAAAATAACTAAAACACAGTTGGCAGGAAAAAGATGGATTGTTGAGGCCATACATTGATGACCTGTGTTTTTCTCTCAGCCAAAGAAAACACTGGAGTAATTTTCACATATAGTCATATAACACACTTCTTTTCCATCCTATATTTGAACCTTCAAAATTTAACATTTCTATGCAGAATTTCACATTTTTCTTTTTCTTATTCAAGCTAATAAATTGTACAATGGCATCTTTTTGTGATGATTGCAATAGAATTTGACCAATATTTTTCCTCATAAATGAATTATCCATGAATATTTTTAAGATTTACATATACAAACATGTATGTGTTCATAAGAACACATGATAAAGAAAATACCAGAAATAAATGTAATAGCCCCAAATTATTTTCCTTTCCTTTCGTCGTTTGCTTTAGAGTTTATGCACAGCATTTGGATAGATAGTTCTGTAGTCAACCAAAGAGTTCGTGTTTATAAGGGCATTAAATATATGAGATGACTGGATATTCCAAGGGTATAATTCTTAGCATCTAAAATTTAAATAAAGAAAAAGGTGAGGTTGGAAATTAGGACTATATTTTTGGGGTCATGATTAAATAAGGGCATGACCCACACAAACAGATTCAAATATATTCCTGCTTGAACAGTCTATTCTCAAAATTCACATCTACCTAGACCCTCAGATTGTGAATTTATCTGGAAACAGGCATTCTGTAGACATAATTTGTTAAGATGAATTCATACTGGAGTTACAGCAGAGATCTAGTAACTGGTTTCCTCATAAGAGAAGAAAAATATTCAGACAAGAGACACAGAAAAGCAGAAGGTAAAAGGTCACATGAAAAGGAGGCAGAGATTAGAGTGATACATCTACAAGCCAAGTAATGCCAAGGGTTTCTGAAAGTCATTAGAATCTCTGAAGAAATAAGAGATTTGTTTTCTAGAGACTGCTCAGAGGGACCATGGCTCTGACAACACTTTGTTTTCAGTCCTTCATACTACAGAACTATGAAATGATTTGTTGTTGCTAGGTGCCATCTATAGCAACCCTATGTACAACAGAATGAATCACTCTTTAACATTGTGCCATATCTGACACTATTGACAGTGTTTCCCAGTTATTCATAGGGTTTTTCAAAGGCATATTGCTTTGAGAGTGGATTGCCAGGTCCATCTACCTGGCCTGCAGCACCTGATATTCCCAGGTGGTCTCCCATCTCAGGACTAACCAGGCCGGCCCTGCTTAGCTTATGAAATGGAAGGATCAGATGCTAGGGTGCTATAGCTGCATACATGAAATAATAAGTATCTATTATTTTAAACCACCAGTTTTTGAGTAATTGGTTTCAACAGCACTAAAAAACTAATACAAATGGTACTATATATGTATATATAAATTAAATGTAAAAGATTTATATATATTTATACATATACTTATTAAATATGTTTATATGTTTTTATAAATATAAAGACATACACTATTTGACCACAGGGATACATTCTCAGAGATGTATCATTGCCAGGTGCAGTGGCACATGCCTGTCATCCCAGCCGCTCAGTAGGCAGAGGCAGGAGGATCACAAGCTCGAGACCAGAGGCAGTCTGCGTAACTTAGCGAGATCCTGTCTCAAAAAGTAAAATAAAAATAATAATAATAATATTGTACTGAGGGTGCATCTCAGTGGTCCAGGACTTGCAAAGCATGCAAGTACAAGGCCCTGGGTTCAAACCCCAGTACTGGAAAAAAGAAAAAAAAGAAATGTATCATTAAGCAATTTCATTGTGCAAACACCATAGAGTGCACTTACACAAAGATGAGTAGAGCATCACTAGGTGAAATAATCTCATGTGACCACTATAGTATATATATGGTCCTTCCTTAAGTGAAATATTTTTATGTGGTGCATGACTATGTAAACTTTTCATTTTTGAATTATTAAAATGTTTCAGATAGATTTCTAATTAATAAGACAATCACAATGACCAAACAGAATTCTAATTTTATTATTATAAAGTAATAATACTTACTTTATATATTATAAAGCAGTGTTCCCTAACCTTTTGACACCAGAGGCTAGTTGTGTAGAAGACAATTTTTCCATGGATATGGGGAGGAGCTGTTTTCAGGATGATTCAAATGATGAAGAGCAGCTATAAAAACAGGTGAAGCTTGGCTTATCTCCTGTCCTCCTGCTAAGTAGAGGGAATCCTAACAGGCATAGACTGATACCAGTCCACAGACAAGTGGGTCAGAACCTCTGTTATAAAGAATATCTGTGAACAATTAAGAATTTTTTTATGGCACAGTAATAAATATATAGCATTCAAACATTATTGGTGGGTGTTCCTGCTTGAGTTTATTTACCCTATCATAATTTATATAAAATGTAATATTAACATTTCTATATATCATTTGCTTCTGTAAACAATATTATTGAAACTTAGCTATTTATTTATTTACTTATTTATATATAGTACTGAGATGTTGAATACAGGGCCTCACATATGATAGGAAAGTGCTCCATCACTGAGCTATCTTCTTAGCCCCATTTTTATATTTTATTTAGAGACAGGGTTTCTCTAAGTTGGGCATGTTGCCTCTGATCTCAAACATGCAATCCTCCTGCCTTAGCCTCCCAAGATGCTAGGATTACATATGTGTTCTACACTATGAGGCCATAGCTTTTTATTTTTAACAAATATTTTTATCTGTATGTGAAGAATACAACTTATATTAAATATATAGAAGTCTCAAACTTTGAGGCATGAAAAGAGAAAATAGCACATGGTAATATTTAAAATGTTTAATAGAGGTATTCCATCGTATTTGTCATTGTGAAGGGCCTTCAAGTTGGTTCTGACTCACAGCAACCCTCAAAGAGTTTTCAATGGCTGATTGTTTTGGGATTGTTTTAAGAGTGGATTGCCACATACTTCTCCTATTTTTGTGGTGCTAGGGATTGAACTAAGGGCCTCAGAGAGCAAAGAGCAGCACTCTACCAACTGAGCTAAACCCCAGCCACATGTGGTGGGTTGTTAATAGCATATTATTTGACAGTAAAAAAGAAACCACATTTATGTAGAAACATATTCTCCTGCTTTCTAAAAAGAAAACCAAACACATCCAATTTTAAGTACAAAAAGAGCTATTTACAACTCATTTACTTTCTTTTGTTTTCTGACCCTGTCAAGTAACACCTTGCAAGGATATTTAGGCTACATTTCATTAGTTTAAAAATATTTCAGTATGTTTTGACAATTTTTGCTCATATTTTTCACCTTTTATTTCATAGGAATGCAATTCATGTCAAGGTAAGAATAATAAAGGGTAAATCATCCTTGCAAAGACTTACATAAATCAGGAATTTAGCAGCTAATTCAAACCACAAATGATGTACAGTACAAAACAATGCATTGCACATGACTAGCTTCAACTCCAACTGTGAAAGTGACAAAAAATGTGCTATTAAAGTCAGCCTTCCTCACAAACATATGCAACTATTTGGATGACAAACTAACAAAAATGAACAATATTAGGAAGATGGAAACCATAATATAATGTAATGGATGATAGCCAAGGACATAATGATATCTTCTCCTTTCCGGTACTCTGGATACTTTATTCTTCAACTAACTTTTGTATTGTCTTTTCTTTTCAAAAGAAGATGAACATGAGTACTAAAAAACACAGCTCTCCTAATCCTTCACACCCTATATTGCACGATTTCAAAATTTCTTGTTTCACAGTTGGAATGTTTTCAGATATTCCCCAGTGTTCAGACCACCTGCTACCATTCTCAGCTTCTGTTGGAGAAAAATGGTTTATCTAAATTTTATTTTTCTTCATCTGGTAAATGAAAACTAATTTGCCATGTGTTACCATGGAAAAATTCTAGGCATAAAAATTATACAACCAAATGTAAAATTGCTAAACAACATTTTAAAAATACTTAAATTTTAATGATAAATCATAGTTGTAAGCACATAAAAGAAGTAGGATCAAAATGATAATTATAAACCAAAAGTTTGTGCTATAGCAAAAATGTAACACAAAAGTTCTTGTTCTTCAAGTCTATAAAACTTAAATGAGTTTCTTCTATGCATTCAGCATTGTTTTATGCACAAGCATATGGCACTATTCTTGTCTCACGGCGAGCACTTTGAGCTGCGTATAGGATGTTGTTACCATATATCAATGGCCACTGGATAGCAATGAAATTCATATTTTATATTCATGAAGGCATGGTTGTAATAGTTATGCCAAATGAGACATTAGTTTGACAATAGTATGTGTATTTCTCAAGTATTTATGTACTTCAACTATTTAAAAGATATGTCTTTCTCTATGGTGTTCTCTTATTAGAAGTACAGATACTATTTCCCCTTTACTTTTTAGACAACTAACTTTTATTGTTTACTATACTTACTCTTCAAATATTCCTTACCCACAGTGTTGGACATAAGGTCAGGCTCAGCAGAAGCCCTTAGTTCATGGGAAATTACTTTCTTCCACATTAAATAAAAATGACTATCTTAAAAAATTCCAAATATATGAATGGCATGCTTATAAAACTTAGATTCATTCCATGCTGCCTTTGGCATTAAGATAAACTATCTGGTTTGTTATAAAAAATCTTTCCCAATCTATTTTAACACAAACTCTTTTCTTCTCATATAACTCACTCATTCTCAAAACCTAATACCCCATATTCATTCATGACTCCTTGTCTTTTCTCTATTTTTCAGGCTGTTACCCAAAACTTTTTATATATGCTTCACAATTTACAATGGAGTAACTTCCTAGTAAACCCATCAAAATTTGAAATTATCATAAGTAGCAAATGCATTTAATATGCCTAGCCTGCTGAACATCATAGCTTAGTAAGAGTGCACTGCACTAAGCATTAGTTGGTTAACCGAACGATTGTGTGGCTGAGGGGGAGCTCAAGCTTGCAGCCTCTGCCCAGCATGGTGAGAGTGTATAGTACCATATATCACAGCACAACACAAACTAAGATCAAAATTCAAAGTATAGAGTCTACTGAATATATGGCTTTTGAATCATGGTAAGATCAAAAAATCAAAAGTTGACCCATCGTAAATTAGGTGCCATCTTTAGAAACATCTCTTAAAGATTATCTTTTATTTGTTCTTGTTGTCGTTAGGTGCCTTCAAGTCAGGTCCAATTCATAGTGACCCTATGAATAGCAGAAGGAGACACTCCCTGACACTGTGCCAAGCCTGGCACTATTGTTACTGTTTCTTTGCTATTTATAGGGTTGTTGATGGCTGATTGTTTTGGGGTTGTTTTGGGAGCAGGCTGCTAGGTCCTTCTCTAATGTTTTGCGGAGCTGAATCCAGGACTTCAGAGAGCACAAAGCAACACTGTACCAACTGAGATAAACCCCAGCCCCATCTCATATTTAGTACTTGTTTACCTTCAAGACTTGCTCCTTGATTATAGGTAGCTATTGAACATGCCTCCCTCCGAAACAACTTTTGTGATTCAACTCAACAAGCAATGTAGGCTAATGGGTTAAGAACATTTTCTGGAGCCAAGATTCTTGCTCTCAAGAAAATGATTGTTTCTTAGGAAGAATGTTTGTTAAATTTCTGTCCCTGTTTTCTATCCTGTCCCCTAAAATAGCCTCACTAAAAATGTCCTATAGTAGGACAAAAACCAGAGAAAAAATACAACAACAACATTTCCTAAGGCAGAATAACATTTTATATGTAATCATAGAATTTTAAGATTGCATGGTTTTCATAAAAAATCAATTCCAACCCCATAGAGAGAAAAACTTGAAGCCTATACTATCCAACAAGAAGTTCAGATTTAGATCTAAAGTCATACTGCAGTGCTTTGTTTATCCAGAACCTTTTGTATTATCCTTAACTAGTATCTGTAATATACTTTTTCTCAAATCTTGCTGTAAATACTTTTAAGTATTGTGTGACCTTTTTTTGACTGTTCATTTAGCAATCCTTATTGATCTTTATTTTATATATTAATTAAGCCTGCGCTGAAGTCTTTAAAAATAGAAAAAAATAGAAAAAATATAAATGCTGTTCTGTTTCCACGATGGCTTGAGGAAATATAAAGGAGAAATAATAAAGTTTAATCTCAAGTTTAAGGCAGACATTAGTTAAGCTAAAACAGAAGGGTAAGATCGTATATGGGGCAGTTTGATGACATTCAATTCCATACTGAACTGTTTTGGAATTTTGATTACTCTCTAGGTTTATTCATTCACTTATTTAATAAATGTTCACTAAGTACCTCATATATTCCTGTCTCGGATGTTGAGTAGTAAGATTGATTTGGTCACAGAGCTCACATTGTAGTAGAGAATCCAAAATAACAATTGATAAAAAAAAAACATAATAGAAAAAACTTTAACGTGTGACATTGGATAACCATTGTTGGACTTTAAAATGGGGAATGACAGATCATGTTTCAGGTTTTAAAACATCATTCTAGAAAACAGTTTTAGGAGAGGTGACAGGAAAGTAGAGTACTGTTATTTATGGGTATCCTCAAGACATTGGTTCCAGAATCACTTATGGATAGCAAAATCCATAGACACTCAATTTCTTTACTCAAAATGATGTAATATTTGCATATAATCTATGCACACTCTCTCTTATTGTTTAAATTGTCATTAAAGTACCTAATACAGTATAAATGCTATGTAATAATTGTCCACTGCATTGTTTATAGAATAATAACATGAACAAAGTTGGGACTTGTTCAGTGCCTATGGAAATTCTGGCAAACATGTTTAATTCATGGCTGATTGAATCTCCACATGCACAACCCAAAGAAACAGAAGGCCAACTACATATGCAAGGAGACAAATAAAGATTGGAATGTTGCAGAACACAAAATATGAAGAAAGCAGCAAACAAAATTTAGTGTTTAAATCCTGGCTGTAACAGAGGGTAAGCACAAGCATTGAGAGATACATATTGGGAATAATAAGCAAGGTGTCTTTATGCATTTAATGTAGGGGGTGAGGAAATGGGAAGTATCAATAATGACTTCCATCTGTCTGGCTTGAAGAATGAGGTAGATGGTAGTGACATTTAATGAGATAAGGAAAATGGAGGAAAATCTATTTTAGTAGAGAAAAGAAGTTGAAAGATTATGTGAATTTTGAACATCTGAGCTTGACATGCATTTGAGAAACCTGGGGGTGGAGCAGTGTTACACAGGTTTTACACACATTTCTGGCCAACTATAATTAGTAACATTTCTAAAAGAAAGGGTGGAATTAAATAAAAGGAGAAACATATTTTGAATCAAAACCAGTTATAGCAACGCCTGAAGTACAGATGTAAAATGTTTAAATGATTCATTTTTATAAATATTAATTCATTAGTTAAATGATGTCCTAACCTACAATTGCTGTTATAAGAACAAGAGAATAATCACCAGTGACACTTATGCTCAGCACTGTATTTCAGAAGCAATATTAAAAAATGTTTTTCATTGTGTTTATAAACCCTCTTCTAAATGAATAAATAAAAAATAAAATGCAATGACTGACAGCATCTTTTAGCAATTACTCTTCTACAAAGAATGAGTACATATTTGAACTATTTTGGCACTAGGTACAACTACTTAACTCAGAAAGGAATTTATATGCAACAGATTATGTTTCTTGTATAGTAGATCATATTTTTTCTTTATCTTTGTGCAGGCTTTTTACACAATATTAGCGATAAAAGGTGGTCAGGATTTATAGTGCTGCTATTAATCATATCATGGCCATGTGAGGTTTGACTGCCAAGTATGACCCATTAAGATTAGACCATCTCTAGGTTTATGACTCAATGTCTAGAATATTCAAGCTGTCTGGGGTCTTTACAAGTATATATAGGAACACAAGTTAAAAATAATCCATAACATGTTGAATAGATGGGGAATATTACATATTTGGTAAGATCTGAAGCAACTTTTTTCTATTGTCTATGCATCTAATTCCTCATGGCAAAATGAAATCAATGAAAACTCAAACTCTTCCTTAAGGGACTACAGTAAGGATTAAATACTGTAGCACATGCAACATTCTTAGAACACTGACTAGCATATAATAGCAACTTAAAATTTGTCCATTTTTATTATTCAGTAGATTATAATATCTAAGCATGATACTTAGGTTGAGATACATGTTAACACAAAGTTTATAAATCCTACCTGGATATCTTTTACATTATTTGACTTTCAATTTTTCGTAGTCTCTCCAGGGAAACATAGCTAATAGTTAATTGTTAGGGTCTGACAAATTTTCAGATATGTATTCCAGTTTTTTACAATGGTGGCAAATTATAGGACTTTCTATCAAATTGGTTTTAAATGAGCTAAGCTACTGTATTGATCATTTTCCTCCTAATTTCTGGAAGTAAACACATGCACACACATAATATGATCTCATCTAATCTAAAGGTGAATATTGGAAATATATTTGTTATATATTTAATTGCATCAGTAATATTAGTTTCCCTCCATCTGAATAAGTCTTTCCACCTAGGTTCTTCATTTCCTATTTGTAAATCTTGACATTGTCCTAAATAAATCAACAGTTTGAGTTGGCCCATATTTTTTAAATTTTACCCTTCAGTGTGTGTTGCTTTTTAATTTTTTCCATAAAACACCAAAACTTTTAGGAACATTTTAAAATTTACATAAAACATAAAACAGTACTCTGTGTAGCTTCCACACACATTGAGTGTTAACAGAAAACTAAGAAAATTCTTAAAAGATCATCTAACCATATCAGAACACATACACACATGGATAAGTTCCTATCTTATCCAATATAAAATGACAGCACATTGGATCCATATTTGGTATATGTTTAAAAAAGGAGAAGAGACACATGCTCAATTCTGCTTACCTATGAGAAGAATTTCTATAATTATATTCTAAGTAAACAAACCTTTTGCTGGGCACTATGGCTTATGCTTGTAATCCCAGTAAATAGGGAGAAAGAGGCAGGAGGAGTGAGATTTTTCAGGCCAGAGACAGCCTGTATAACTTAGTGAGACTTTAAATCAAGATAAAAAATAAAAAAATGGGCTGGAGGTAAAGGCCAGTGGTAGAGCACTTATAAGTATGTGTGAGGCCCCTAGGCTCAACAGATCAATACTCAAGTACCCAATATATATATATATATATATATATGTGTGTGTGTGTGTGTGTGTGTGTGTGTGTGTGTGAGAAAGGTTAAGAAGTTGAATACAAATAATCAAGGAATATTAATGTAGAAATGTCTTAAAATATTGCTTTGATGTTACTAATTTCATTATAGATTTTGTATTGACTTCCATTTATTACTATAGTAAACTTCAAACTACATAGTCTATCACTAAATGTCATTTATGATCTGAAGGCATATTAAAAACAATCTTTCCATACTAATTATAAAAGTAATAGCAAGAAAAAAAAAGAGTAGCTTCCATTTTACAGTGAGGAAACTGAGATGTAGTAAGGACAGATAACTTATCCAGGGCCATTTATCTGGCTGGTCAAAAAGCCAGTAGTTGAACTAAGGTGGTCTGACTTCAGAATCTTTGCTCTAAGCTTCTACCTACTTGTAACACTATACCAAATCCTCATCAGCAAAATCTCACTGTCTTCCAGTGGAAAACCAAGAATGTATACACTTTTAATAAAATTCAGTGTTGTAAGAGAGGCATAAATACTCCTACCAGGCAATATGCTTTTCATCATACTAGAAGAGCCTCAAGGTCAGGGATGAGGTTTTATTTGACTTTTTATTCCCAACGCCACCTATAACATCTCTCCATTAAATGTATGTTGTTGTTTTATGGCAAAGAGCTGACAAAACACTAGTAGAGCTAGAGAAAGAAGGCTTTATAAATGAAAGGACATTTTGACTCCTCTTTGAAAAATAAATGCAGGTGCTCAAGGGCCAGATTGAGAGGAGATGATATTTGAGACAGAAAAAATAATGTGTATGTACAACAGTGTGAAACAGAAAAACACTTCTTACTAGGTAATGGGCTGGGATTTAGCTCAGTGGGTGGAGCACTGCGCTGCAGTCTCTGAGGCCCCAGGTTCAATTCCCAGCACCGCAAAAATGGGAGAAGGGCCTGGCAATCCACTCCCAAGGCAATCCTGAAGCACTCAGCCATTGAAAACCCTATGAGGGTCGCTATGAGTCAGATACCAACTCGACGGCACCTAACAACAACAACAACAACTAGGTAATGGATGTTTGGGAATAGGGGAAGCTAGAGATAGTGTGAAAGAAGATTGGTATGGGGAGTCAAAGCAGTTTAGGAGGAAAAGTCATTATGCCTTGTAAAGGGCTCTGCCTGTGCAACCTCATATGGATGTAAAGCCCTACAGTCCTGTGAACATCTCAGGAACCTTTCCAACAGAGAAAGACTAGATTCTTCAACAAATGGTGCTGAGAAAATTGGATTTCCTTCTGTAGAAAAATGAAAACAGACCACACCTCTCAATTTGCATGAGTGTTAACTCAAAATGGATAAAAGGTCTCAACATAAAAACCACAAACCTTACAATTACTAGAAGAAAAGACAGGAAATATGCCCCAACATATAGGAAAGAATTTCCTTAATAAGATTGTAGTTGCTCTAGAAATTGCAGCAAGAATTGCTAAATGGGATCACATGAAATTAAAAAGCTTCTGTACAGCAAAGGATACAATCAACACAGTTAAGGAAGAGCCCACTGAATGGGAGAAAATCTTCACATCCTACATATCTGACACAGGACTAATTTCTAGAATTCTAGAAAGCAACTCCCAAGACAACAAATAATCCAATACACAAATGGGCAAAGAAAGTGAATAGAGAGTTCTCAAATGAAGAAGTTTGTAAGGCCACGAAACACATGAAAAAGTCCTCAATATACCTAGCCATTAGGAAAATGCAAATCAAAACAACTCTAATATTCCACCTAACTCAAGCAAGAATGGCCAAGGTCACCAAAACAAATAACAAATGCGGGTAAGCTTGTGGAGAAAAGAGTAACCTCTTACACTGTTGCTGAGGCTGTAAATAGGTCCAACCACTTTGGAAATCAATATGGATATACCACAGAAAATTAAAATAGAACAGTCATATAACCCAGTTATACTACTACTTGGAATATAGGCCAAGGGAGATGAGTCATCATACCACAGAGACACCTGCATCTCCATATTCAATGCAGCTGTTTTCACAATGGGGAGGATATAAAATAAACCAAGTTGTCCATCAAGAGAAGAACAGATAAAAATGTATGCTACATATACACAATGGAATACTACTCAGCAATTTAAAAAAATGAAATAATGTCACCAAAATGAATGGAATTGGAGAACACCATCTTAAGTAAATGAATACAAGCCCAAAAAGAGAAATACCATATGTTCTCACTCATATGTGGGTGCTGAATCATGCTTAAAGGAAGGAGAAAACCTTACACATAAATTCAAATATAAAAATGCACAATTAAACTTAACATAGAATGAACAATTTAAGGATGGAAAGAAGGAGGGAGGGATCTAGCAAAGTGAAGCAAAGACTGGAGAAAATGGGATGAGGAGGAGGTCAGTGAGGAAGGATGAAGGGAGAGAGGTCAATCTGAATGTAATCAGCACATCTTTGTGAGTCTGTTGGAAAAATAGGAGAAGATAACTCACGTAAGTATCAGAGTTTACATACAAACTCGCCATAAGGCTCCACAAACTTTGTTGGCCAATGAAAGTGTTGCTAGAAGTAATCTAAAGGATGCATAATAGAAAATGCCATTGCTGTATTACTCTGTACCCCAACATCATTTACTAATAAAGGGGAAAATCATAGAGAAGATGGGCATAATACTGAAATACTTCAACATAATAATAACATTTATGACAGACCTACAGCCAATACCATCTTTAATGGAGAAAAATTGAAACTTAAATGGAGAAAAATTGAACAAGACAAGGATGTCCATTCTCTTCTCTTATTCAATTTTGTGACTGAAGTCCTAGCCAGAGCAATCAGACAAGAGAAAGAAATCAAAGGGATACAAATATGACATGAAAAGGTGAAATTATCTTATTTGTGGAGAACATGATCTTTTACCTAAAGGACCCCATAAACCCCTCTATAAAATTCTTAGGCCTAATTAACTTCTTCAACACAGTATCAGGACACATAATTAGCACTTAAAAATCAGTAGCATTCCTTTACACCAATTGTGAACAGAAAGGCAATTATCCCTTTCCTAATACTAAAGGAACATGTGGTCTCTCCCTACTTGATCTTATTTCCAAGGTTGAATATCTATCTGCCTATCATCTGTCTAATATATCTTTATCATCTAGCTATTGAATACCTATTTTTCTCTCTATCCATTTTCCCATGTATCTATACGAGTGACCTAATCCTATTTTTTTAAAAAAACAAGATAATGCTTGCCACAGAAAACAGAAAGAGTAAATGGTTACAAGAAAAGTTTCACTAATTTAAGTGAAGAAAGAGCATTTAAATTGAGTTGTTGGGGATTAAGTTTGCCACACAACTTTTACAGACTAATCTATCTGATTTAGGCCATGAAGTCTGCTTTTAACTTAACTTGCCTCTGCATCCCTATACCATATCACACTGTTTCAGAGACCACCTCAAGAAGAAGATTGACATGTGAGACACAGATGACCAAATCCTAGATGAGTTGTGGCATGACATCAATGACAACATTCACGGGGACAGCAAAGGATTATTTAAAAGACTGGAAAAAATGAAAAGACCAAATTATATGTCAAAAGAGACTCTAAGACTTCCCCTTTAATGAGAAGTAGCTAAAGTAAAAGGAAGATATGATAAAATTAAAGAACTAAACAGAAGATTTCAAAAAACAGCTCAGGAAGACAAAATCAATTATAAAGACACAGAGAAAGAGCTGGAGATAGAGCACCAAAAAGGAGGAATTTGCTCAGATTTTTCAAGCTTAAGGAATTGAAGAAAAAATTCAAACCTTGAAGTGTAACGGTGAAGGATTCTATAAGGAAAATATTAAACAATGTAAGAAACACCAAAAGAAAATGGAAAGAATACACAGTCATTATAACAAAAGAATTTGTGGATGACCAAGCAATTCAAGAGGTTGAATATGATCAGGAACCAAGGGTACTGAAAGAAGAAGTAGAAGCTACCTTGAAGTAAAATACAAGGCCCCAGGAATTGATGGAATACCAATACCAATAGATATAGCATTGGAGGTGCTAACTTTTTTATGCCAAGAAATCTGGAAAACTGCTACATGGCCAACTGACTGGAAGAGTTCAATATGTGTGCCTATTCCCAAGAAAGGGGATCCAAACAAACATGGAAATTATCAAAGGATATCATTAATGTCACATGCAAGCAAAATTTTGCTAAAAGATCATTAAAACTGACTGCAGCAGTACATAGACAGGGAATTGCTAGAAAATCATGTCAGATTCAAAAGAGGGCATGGAACCAGGGACATCATTGCTGATGTCAGATGGATATTAACCAAAAGTAGAGAATACCAGAAAAATGTCTATTTGTTTTATTGATTATGCAAAGGCATTTGACTGTATATATTATAATAAATTATAGATAACATTGCAAAAACTGGGATTACCAGAGAATAACCTCCTGAGGAATCTGTACATGGACCAGGAGGCAGTCATTCGAACAGAACAATGAAACACTGTCTAGTTTAAAGAAGAAAAGTGTGTGACAGGGCTATACCCTTTCACCATGCCTCTAAACTGAGCAAATCTCTAAACTGAGCAAATAATCCAAGAACCTGGTCTTTATGAAGAAGAACACAGCATCAGGATTGGGGGAAGACTCATTAACAACCTGCATTATGCAGATGACACAACTGCTTGCTGAAAGCGAAGAGGATTTGAAACATTTATTGATGAAGGTCAAAGAGCATGGCCTTCAGTATGGACTGAGCATCAACATAAAACCAAATCCTTACAAATCAGTCAGTACATAAATTCCTGATAAGTGGAGAAAAGATTGAGGTTCTCCAAGATTTTCTTTACTTAGTGCTACAAGCCACACCCATGAAAGAAACAGTCAAGAAATCAAACAACACACTTCATTGGGAAAAACTATTGCAAAAGACCTCCTTAAAATGTTGAAAAGTAAAGATGTCACGTTGAAGACAAAGTTGCACCTGACTCATGACATGGTATTTTCATTTGTATCATATGGGTTGTGAAATCTGGACCTTGAATAAGGGAGACAGGAGAAGAACTGATGCATTTGAATTATGGTGCTGGAGATGATTATTGAATATACCATGGACTGCCAAAAGTACCAAGAGATCTGTCCTGGAAGATGTACAACCAGAGTGCTCCTTGGAAGCAAGGATGGCTAGACTGTGTCTTACATATTTTGGACATGTAGTCAGGAGGAACCAATCCCTGGAGTAGCACATCATGAACGGCAAGTTAATGAAAAAGAGGAAGACCCTCAGATAGATGTATTGACAGTATCTTTAACAATGGGATTAAACCAAAAATATTGTGTGCCTGCCACCAAATCAGGGAATGTTTCACTCTGTTGTATATAGGGTCACTCTGAGTAGGACTGAACTCTGTGGCATTTAACAAAAACACTTGATTCTGTATATTATCCTGCTACAAATATATTTTGTAATGATATATTTTTCTTCAATGTGTAATTTAAGATTAAAAGAAATGAAAAAAAATTGGTTGTTGTTACACAAATGTTGTTCTCAGTAATGTCCAGAGAGCATTGTCCAAGCACCTACAGATTCACGCAGCTCTACAGAGAAGTTCAGAGCCCTCTGGAGCTCATTTCTAGACCCGTATGATTCCTGACTTCTAACTTAGAAGCATAAATGCAGCTGAGCTCTTCCATGAACCTTCACTGCTGGACATGCGTGCTGTGTGTTTTCTGTGTCAGAACATGTCACGCTCATGAACGCACTCTCTCCTTCTCCCTCACTCCCTCACTTCCTCTCTCTCCCTCCCCCATCTCTCCTTCTCTCCCTCTCCCTCTCTCTGCACACCTATCCACCTCCCCTCTCTTCATGCCAATCCAAAACCTTGTTCCGCTTTTCCTCACCCTCTCCTCATGCACCAAAAGAAGTCCTCAGCCTGCTCACCCCAAACCTGTCTGCCCTGGCTCTCGTTCTCTCCCTTTCACTTTTAGATAAACCCATCTTCCAAATTTCCTTCTGAGTCCTTTTGAAAAATTATTTATAAATGAGACCAAGGACCACAGTTGGTTGTCCACTTCCTGGATCCCTTCCCCTGTGCCATAGTGACACTGGACCCCATACCCATTTCCCCCAGCTAAAACATGTATCATCCACCATGCCAGGCATTGGAACTATTAAGACATTCACATTTGGCAAGAAAATGTATGTTTAATACAATGTAGAAAAAATTAAAGTAAAAATAAAAAATGCATGCCAGCAACAGCATCTTGAGTTGTAGCCAGAAAGAATATAAAGCTCAAGAGAAGTTTCCAGAAGAAATTAATAACTGACCACAGTTTTAGAGTACGAGTGCAAAGCTTAAAAGTAATTGGCAGATGTTTGTGCAGAGAGGCACACAGAGGCATGGGAGGAGAGAGATGACCAGAGAAATGGTGGAATATATCAGATATATGAAATGATATAAATTATCTATACAGTTTGAAAGAATAAGTTTTAAAATAAACTCCCATGTAGCCACTCTTCAGCATTTTTAGGCTGAAAAAATTATTGATAAAGAGATATTAGGAAATACCGACTATTCTGTAATTATGTAGTACGATGTTTCATTAGAATGCAGCATACAAGTTGATCTGGGTGCAAAGGTATAGTTTTTGTTATGCAGAATTTGTTGGCATCAGTTTCTGATACCACTATGCTGTTGTTGTTGTTGTTAGGAGCCGTCGAATCAAGTCTGACTCATAGCGACCCTCATGAGGTTTTCAATGGCTGTTTTGGGATTGCCTTGGGAGTGGGCTGCCACGTCCTTCTCCCATTTTGCAATGCTGGGAATCAAACTTGGGACCTCAGAGACTGCAGAGCAGCACTCTACCAACTGAGCTAAAACCCAGCCCCCGATACGACTATATAAGTAATTAAAAGCCAGGAAATGGTAAGGAGAGAAAATACAGATTTAAAGTGAATGCAAAAGTAAGTACTGTCTGATAATTGGCCAGATATATGTGAAAGATTATCTTTAGAGGGAACACACCAAGTAACCATTTTTAAGGGGACATTTGAATTATACCAAATAAAATATGGACAATAGAATGTGTCCAAAGATAATGTGATTGAGAAAAGTTGCAGAGAATTTGTTTTAGGACTGAGAAACTTTACATTAGGTGATATAGAAAGACCTGGAGAGAAATATAATGGTCATTCGGATTTAGAAGAGAATAGTCCCCCTTTTTCAGCACAATATCACTTGGATGCAGGTTTTTCATGCTTAACTTTAAAGTTTTACTTCTACTTTTTATGATTAACACTTCATTTTACCTAATATGTTGGTAACATAACTACTTTAATTATTTGCCTGCACATTCAATATTGAAATATCATGCTGTCTTCAGTTTATTAGAAGCATTTTAGATATTCAAGATAATATAGAAAATAATATAGCAATCCATTGAAAGGATATCTTAATGATTTTGTCTTAGATAATTATTTTATCATCTCCAAGTAAGCAAGCATGCACACAGAAACCTTAACACATATAAAATATGACTATAAATTTATAGGAAATTTATAAACATAGGAAATTTAAAAATCATTTTCTATATATATGGGAATATCCCTCTCAAATTAGATTACATTTTCTGAGGTATTATGTATTTAATTATTTTCAAAGTCTCTATAATCAAATAAGTGGTCCATAATCAGTCTATAATCAAATTAGTTGCTTTAATCAAACAAGTAGTCACAATTTGAAAGCTATG
This sequence comes from Pedetes capensis, assembly GCA_007922755.1. Classification (NCBI taxonomy): domain Eukaryota; kingdom Metazoa; phylum Chordata; class Mammalia; order Rodentia; family Pedetidae; genus Pedetes; species Pedetes capensis. Next base: position 12,831 of record VMDO01015212.1, on the reverse strand, counting down.
CTAACGTATTAATAGAGTGCATAAGCACTCTAAAGCAACTAAAACCTGAAGAGATTTTGACAAAACCAACTTCCTGTAAACAGAAATACAAAGAAATGAAACTTTCGTTTCTATATTCAAAATGCAAATAATTTGGTAGTAGCAAATATACTATTTGTATAAATTATGCCCAAAAGATACATTTGGAATGTATCACTTATAATGATATTTTGATTTTCAAGCAGAAGAACTCTTAGGAATAAATGTTAATTAGAGATTAAAAGTTACATTCCTAGAAGTAAGGAAAAAATCTTAAATAAATCCCTACTCCACAAATAAGGAAAAATAGAATCCAAAAATATTTGAATGATTTGCCTGAGGTCACCCAGGTAGGAATTTCCCAGACAAAACAAAACAAAACAAAACACAGGGATACTTTGGTCAAATCCTGTGCTAACCACTTGTTGTTGTTGTTGTTAGGTGGCCTCGAGTCAGTATCCGACTCATAGCGACCCTCATAGGGTTTTCAATGGCTGACTGTTTTGGGATTGCCTTGGGAGTGGATTGCCAGGCCCTTCTCCCATTTTTGCAGTGTTGGGAACTGAACCCGGGACCTCAGAGACTGCAGCACAGTGCTCCACCCACTGAGCTAAATCCCAGCCCATGCTAACCACTACATGAGCTTTTTTCAGGTCATTGAGTCACTTATATGTAAGTATTTACCTCAGTTGTTCATAAAATGACCTAGCTTTTAAAATTTAACCAACAAAGAGAAAACTCCCCAAGGACAGGGTGAACACACATTAGCTTCTCAGGACAGATAAACAAAGACATAAATGGAGGTAAAAATGAAGACCATTCAAGGGCTTACTTAATGAATCAAATATAATTCACATGTATGTCTCAGATACACTGGAAATAAATCGTCCTTTAACAAGACACAAAATATAAACATCTCTAAAAATATAAAGGATAGATAACTGAAACTGTGACATGCTTTAAAAAACATATTTCATAGTAGTCAACACTGATATTAATAGTGTCTCCAGGATTTTTGTTGTTATTATTTGATTTGGTTGTCTGTTTGTTGTTTATTTTTGGTTTTCAGTACTACAAGTTGAATTGAAGGCTTAGCTCATGCTAGCTAAGCACACTGAGGAATTCCCCAGCCTCTTTTTTTATTTCCATTTTGAGATAGGGTCTTGCTAAATTGAGCAGGTTGGCTCTGGCCTCAAAACTGTGATCTCCTGTCTCAGTCTCACATGTCTTTGGAGTTACAGGTGTGTATCACATTGCCTGACTCCATGTTGTTTATTTATTCTTGTTCTTTTTTTGTCTTTTTAATCAATAAGACAAATTCTTTAAAAAGAAATGAAAATCCAATTACAGTTTTAAGGATTTTATAAATATGCTGAATCTCTTTTACCTAGCAATCAGTATGAGATTAAATGATTCTGTAGTGTTATTGAAACTTTAAGTAGTCTGGGACTTGATCTGGAATTGTTTGTATTAAAATATTAGTTGTGCTTTGGATTGAGCTACTTAAAACAAAGAATATAATATGTCATACTTTTTTTTTAAATATTTGGCATACGTGTATACTTCATCTTGTAGATTCAAGCTGTTTTATAGCAATCAGGTCAGCTCTGATTGATTCTACTTATTTAATATTTCAATAATAATATCAATGTTTACCATACTATATCAAAGCTCAAAAAATTAAAAATTATAGTATGCAAAATTTCCTTTAATTGGAACCTAAACTTCATTTAGGGGTATGACCAGCCATCTAAGTTTACCTCTTAACTCTATCATTGTTTCAAATATGTATGTTTGGGCAATTTACTAATGTTTTAAGCCTCAATGTCTTTATTTCCAAAATACTGATGACAATTTTTACCTTGCAAGGTTATGACATAAATAACAGATATTGCATGTAAAGCAACCAGCAAGGTGTTTAGCACTTAAATCTTATTTTACTTGAATTTCATTGTGCCATTCCTATGGAGATATTTAAATATCATAATACTTCAAACTATAAAATATTTATCCTGAAGTATATCATATCTATATATATATGCATATATGTGTTGTTGTTGTTAGGTGCCGTCGAGTCAGTATCCGACTCATAGCAACACTCATAGGGTTTTCAATGGCTGGCTGTTACAGGATTGCCTTGGGAGTGGATTGCCAGGTCCTTCTCCCATTTTTGCAGTGCTGGGAATTGAACTCAGGACCTCAGAGACTACAGAGCAGTGCTCTACCAACTGAGGTAAATCCCAGCCCATAAGTCAATTAGCAAAAATAAAAATTGGTGTAATTTATTATTATTGCTCTACTGACTTAGAGAAGAGACCTCAAATAAACAACTGATGTGATGTTTATATGTATAGTGACAGGTAATGATTATGATTCTGTGTCACGGAAAGCCATGGTAATTATTTCAAAATGTGGTTATAAACTTACATTGATCCAGCTGTATGTAAATTGTCACAAATTCTCTCTAGACCATGCCCTGGCACAGAGTCTATATATTGACAGCATTTATATGGCACTTCTAGAATGTATATTAAATGCATCTTCCTTATGAACATCGGTGCAAAAATCCTTAACAAAATACTGGCAAACCAAATCCAGCAACTTATCAAAAAGATTTTTCACCATGACCAAGTGGGATTTATTCCACAGATGGAAGGCTAGTTCAACATATGAAAATCAATTAATGTAATTAAACATATCAAAAGATTTGCAAACAAAAAAATCACATGATCATCTTAATTGAGGCGGAAAAGGCCTTTGACAAAATGCAACACCTTTTCATGATAAAAACCCTGGAGAAGTAAGGCATAACAGGCAAATACCTTAACATCATAAAAGCCATTTACAACAGAACTATAGCCAACATTACATTAAATGGAGAAAAATTGAAGCCATTTCCTCTAACATTTGAAACAAGACAGGGATGCCCACTCTCTCCTATTCCATTTAACATTGTGATTTAAGTCCTCTCCAGGGCAATCACACTAGAGAAAGAAATCAAAGAGATACAGATAGGCAAAGAAGAGGTCAAAGATACTTTACCTGAAGGACTTCAAAACCTTATTCAGAAAACTCTTAGACCTAATTAACTCCTTTAGCAAAGGGGCAGGATATAAAATTAACACTCAAAAATCAGTAGCCTTCCTTTATACCAAATGTAAGCAGGAAGAGAAGGAAATTACAAATACAATACCTTTCACAATAGCCCACCAGAAAATTAAATACCTTGGAATCAATCTAACCAAAGACCCTGCAGACCTCCACAAGGAAAATTTTAAAACATTTTAAAGAAAGAAATTGCAGAGGATACTGAAAAGTAGAAGGACTTCCCCTGATCATGGATTGGGAGAATCAATATAGTAAAAATGATTATCCTACCAAAAGCAATCTATAGATTTAATGCAATCCCCATTAAAATCTCAATGACAGACTTTACAGAGATAGAAAAAAATGATTCATAAATTCATATGGAAACACAAAAGACCATGTACAGCCAAAACACTTTTAAGCTGCAAAACTAGTGGATGTGGAATCACAATCCCTGACTTTAATCTATACTACAGGGCTGTGGTAGCAAAAACAGCTAGGTACTGGCACAAAAATAGACCTGAAGATGAGTGGAACAGAATAGAAGATCCTGAGATGCATCAACCATCTATAGCCACCTGATTTTTGACAAAGAAGCAAAACAAGTAAATTGGTAACAGCGTTGTTATTTTTTTTAGGTGCCATCGAGTCAGTATCTGACTCATAGTGACCCTCATGGGGTTTTCAAAGGCTGACTCTTTTGGGATTGCCTTGGGAGTGGATTGCCAGGTCCTTCTCCCAGGTAACAGGGTAGCCTTTTCAATAAATGGTGCTGGGAAACATTGATATCTGCTTGCAGAAAAATGAAAGCTGACCTGCATCTCTCAATATGCACTAGAGAGATTTAACTCAAAATGGATAAAAGACCTCAACATAAAACCAGAAACCTTAAAATTAATACAAGAAAGGATAGGCAATATACTCCAGCATATAAGGACAGGAAAACCTTTCCTTAATAGGACTCCAATTGCTCAAGAAACTACAACAAGAATAGATAAATGGTATTACAGGAAATTAAAAAGTCTCTGTACAGGAAAGGAAACAATCAATGGAGTCAAGGAAATCCCCAGTGAATGGGAAAAAAATTCTTGCATCCTATACATTGGACAGAGGACTTATTTCCAGAATTTATAAAGAACTCAAGAAAGCAATACCAAAAAAACCACAAATAATCCAATATACAAACTGGCAAAGGAACTAAACAGACAATTCTCAAAAGAAGAGGCCCATAAAGCCATGAAAACATGAAAAAATGTTCAATATCCATAGCCATTAGGGGAACGCAAATGAAAACAATGCTGAGATTCCACCTTATTCCAGTAAGGATGGCCAAGATCTATAAAATAAATAACAACAAAGGCTGGTGAGGCTATGGAGAAAAGGGAACCCTCTTACTCTGCTGGTGGAGTTGTAAATTGGCTCAACCACTTTGGAAATCAATATGGAGATACCTTCAAAAATTAAAAATAGAGCTACCATATGACCCAGCTATAACACTACTGGGAATATACGCAAAGGGAGGTGAGTCATCATACCACAGAGACACCTGCCTCTCCATGTTCAATGCAGCACTTTTCACAATAGCAAAGATAGGGAATCAAACAAAGTGCCTTTCAGCAGAAGAATGGATGAAAAATTATGTTATATATACACAACGGAATACTACTCAGCAACCAAAAAATGAAATAATGTCATTTGCAGCAAAATGGATGGAATTGGGGAAAGTTATTTTAAGTGAACGAACACAAGCCCAAAAAGAGAAATACCACGTTTTCACTCATATGTGGGAGCTGAATCAAATTTAAAAGAAGGAAAATCCTATATAGAAATTGGAACATAATAAAAAGCTAATGTAAACTTAATGGAGAAGGGACAATTCAAGGAGCACCAAGAAGGAGGGAAGGATTTAGCAAAAGGAAGCAATGATGGGAGAAGACAGGAGAGGGAGGAGGGACAAGCAAGGTGGAGAAATGAGAGAGAAGGAGACCTCAAAATAAGCAATCCAACTTTAATAGTTTGGGAAATAATTATAGTAATGCCAACAATAACAAAGGATGGTAATAATGCAAGTGGACTTGATTATTCATGTAATACTGCTGACAGTGTAAAACATTAGATCAGTACAGAAAAAAAGCGGGGACATAAATCATAATTGGAATGCAAGGGTATACAGAAAAATATTCCCACAAAAAGACAGGCAAGTAGAAGAGAGGTCATTGGTTGGGGGGAGGAGGGGCACAAGAGGGTAAGTGAGAACTTATCTGTGCAATGTACAATGAAACGTATATATGGAAATGTTGCAATGAAATGCATGTTAGAATGAAACACATTAAATTGTACTTTAAAAATTTCCAATTAAAAATGCTTTAATACTTTCACTTATGTTTTTTTTAACATAACACTATGAAGATGTTATTTCAACTACATTATAAATAAAGTACTGTACTTAAGTACTTGCTTCAAAATCCATGGCATTATCAGAAATTGATCACAGGCAGCCTGGCTCCATAATGCCTGGGTTTGACCTCCCCTCCTGCTGCTTCATGTGACTGCCACAGAGGGGTAAACAGAAACTACATTTTTCTAGTTCTTTTATCTCTATATTCTGGAAAAAAGAGATCAAGAAAGTGTATGTTTCTTTCTTGGTATAGACTCCAAAGTTTTTCTACAAACTAGGTTCTTATGATCATCTGCATTTGTCAATAGAGTATGGCCATCTATGAGTGAACAAGACTAGAGATCCATAAAAGTGCCAAAACTGTCATCTTGGCTTCATAATCACTGCTCTTTGCTATCTTTAAACTATTAATTATTAAATATATATTGAATTTGAAAACTTTCCATCTCCAAACTGTCATTAATTTCATTTGGACATCGTTTCTCCTTCCCTAGTTCCATAAAAGGAGTTGACTTGATATTTGCATCCAGCCTATTTCATTTAATCTTTTCTCTGATATTGCTATCTTAGTGAGGCTTCCAATTTGCAATTAGAATATTATATCTTTGCTAAGCCCCTTCAATGTCCTCATTACTTTTGCAATGAAATATGTCTCTTCATCTCTCCAAAGTTCAATTGTAACTTATCAATAAAGACTTATCTTCCAAAGTTTATACAATTAAATATAGTCCTCCCTGGGTATCAGAGAATTGGTTATATGGACCGAGCCAATTATGGAGATACTAAAGACCTTTATATAAAATAATATTTACATATAATGTGTTGTTGTTGTTGTTCTTCTAACATGCCGTCCAGTCAAGCCCGACTCATAGTGACCCTATGTACAGCAGATCGAAACACTTCCCAATTCTGTGCCAGGCAAATGATCCCATTTATGTTTAAGCCCATTGTCGCAGACATTATGTCAATCCATATGGTGGAGGGTTTTCCTCTTTTGCGTTGACTTGCCACTCTCCCAAACATGATGTCCTTCTCTAGGGATTGATCTCTCCTGACTACATGTCTGAAATATGTAAGATGTAGTCTGGCCATTCTTGCTTCCAAGGAGCACTCTGGTTGCACTTCTTCTGGGACAGATTTGTTGGTTCTTTGGGCAGTCCATGGTATATTCAATCGACGTCTCCAGCACCACAATTCAAAAGCATCAATTCTTTTTCTGTCTCTCTTGTTCAACGTCCAGCTTTCACAACCATATGATGCCACTGAAAATACCATGGCATGAGTCAGATGCACCTTCGTCTTCAATGTGACATCTTTGCTTTTCAATACTCTAAAGAGATCTTTTGCCATAGATTTTCCTAGAGCAATGCGTCTTTTGATTTCTTGACTGCTTCTTCCACGGGTGTTGATTATAGAGCCAAGCAAAGTAAAATCTTGGACAACCTCAATCTTTTCTCCATTGAATGTGAAGTTGCATGCTGAACCAGTCATAAGGATTTTTCTTTTGTTGATGTTTAGGCGTAACCCATATTGAAGGCTATGATCTTTGATCTTCATCAGTAAATGTTTTAAATCTTCTTCACTTCAGCAAGCAGAGTTGTGTCACCTGCATAACGCAGGTTGTTAATGAGTCTTCCTCCAATCTTGATGCCGCGTTCTTCCTCATAAAGTCCAGCTTCTCGCATGATTTGCTCAGCGTATAAATTGAAGAGATAGAGTGAAAGTATACAACCTTGGCGCAAACCTTTCTCAACTTTAAACCAGCCAGTGTTTCCTTATTCTATTCGAACAACTGCTTCATGGTTCATATACAGATTTCTCATGAGCACATTAGGTGTTCTGGTATTCCCATTTTCCAAAGTGTTATCCATAATTTATTATGACCCACACAATCACATGCTTTGCATAGTCAATAAAACATAGACAGACATCTTTCTGATATTCTCTGCTTTCAGCTAATATCCATCTGACATCAGCAATGATGTCCCTGATTCCCTGCCCTCTTCTGAATCCTGCTTCATTTTCCGGTAATTCCCTGTCTATATACTCCTATAGTTGCTTCTGAGTGATCTTCAGTAGAATTTTGCTTGTGTGCAATATTAATGATATTGTCTGATAGTTTGCACATTCAGTTGGATCCCCTCTTTTGGAAATAGGCACAAATATGGATCACTTCCAGTCAGTTGGCCAGGTAGCTGTTTTCCAAACCTGTTGGCACAAACATGTTAACACCTCCAGTGCTGCATCTGTTTGTTGAAACATCTCTATTGGTATCCCATCAATTCCTGGAGCCTTGTATTTTGCCAGTTTCTTCAAGGCAGCTTCCACTTCGTCCTTCAACACCATTGGTTCCTCTTCATATGCAACCTCTTGGAATGGTTGGTCATCTACCAATTCTTTCTTGTATAATGACTCTGTGTATTCTTCCCATCTTCTTTTGATATTTCCTGCATCATTTAATATTTTCCCTGTAGAATCTTTCACTACTGCCACTCGAGGCTTGAATATTTTCTTCACTTCCTTAACCTTGAGAAACACAGAGCGCGTTCTTCCCTTTTGGTTTTCTGCCTCCAGCTCCTTGCACATGTCATTATAATATTTGTTTTTGTCTTCTCGAGGTGCCTTCTGAAATCTTCTGTTTAGTTCCTTAACTTTATCATGTCTTCCTTTTAGTGCAGCTGCTCAATGTTCAAGGGCAATTTGTACTGTCTCTTTTGAAATGTACTCTGGTCTTTTCTTTTTTTCTTGTCTTTTCAAGAACTTTTTGTTTCCTTTTTGAATGATATCTTTTATGTCATGCCAGAACTTTTCTGTTCTCCTATCATTTGTGTTTAATGCATTAAACCTATTTTTGAGGTGGTCTCTGGACTCAGGTGGGATATACTCAAGGTCACACCATGGCTCTCGGATACTTGTTGTAATTTTCTTCAGCTTCAGTTTGAACTTGCATATGAGAAGTTGATGGTCTGATCCAGAGTCAGCACCTGGTCTCGTTTTGACATTTTATATAGAGCTTTTCCATCACCTCTTTCTACATATGCAGGTAATTTGATTCCTGTATGTGCCATCTGGTGAAGTCCATGTGTATAGTCTCCGCTTATGATGTTGAAAAAATTTATTTGCAATGAAAAGGTCATTGGTCTGACAAAATTCTATCTTGCAATCTCCAGCTTCGTTTCTGTTACCAAGACCATATTTTCCAACTACTGATCCTTCTTCTTTGTTTCCAACCTTTGCGTTCCAGTCACCAGTGATTATCAGCAGGTCTTGATTGAATGTTTGATCTATTTCAGTTTGCAGAAGCTGATAGAAGTCTTCCCTTTCTTCATTTGTGGCCTTAGTGGTGGGTGCATAAATTTGAGTAGTAGTCATATTAACTGGCCTTCCTTGTAGGCATATGGATATTGTTCTATCACTGACAACATTGTCTTTCATGACAGATCTTGAAATGTCTTTTTTGATGATGAATGCAACCCCATTTCTCTTGAGTTTATCATTCCCAACATAGTAGACCATATGATTGTCTAATTCAAAATGGCCTATGCCGGTCCATTTTAGCTGGATGATGCCTAGAATATCAATGTTTATGTGCTCCATTTCCCTTTTAATGATTTCTAATTTTCTTAGATTAATACTGTTTACATTCCATGTTCCAATTATTAATGGATGTTTACAGTTGTTTCTCCTCATTTTGAGTCATGCCACATCAGCTAGTTGAGCACCCTGGGGCTTTACTCCATTTCCATTATCATGGTAGACTCTATTTTGAGGAGCCACCTCTTTTCCAGTAGTCTTTTGAGTGCCTTCCATCCTAGGGGTCTCAATTTCTGGCACTGTATCTGACAGTGTTTCTTTGCTATTCATAGGGTTTTCAATGACTAGTTGTTTCAGGAGTGGCTCGCCAGGTCCTACTCCCTAGTCTGTCTTAGTCTGGAAGCTCAGCTGAAAACCTGTCCACCATGGGTAAACTTGCTCATGTCCAAGATACCAGTGGCAGAGCTTTCAGTCTCATCGCAACACACAAACCCCCAGGGTACAGCAAACTGACAGACATGTAGGGGTATCATATCTACATTTCTTTAAATCATCTCTAATTAATTATCATACCTAATATAATATAAAAAAGCAATATCAGTAGTTCTTCCATATAATTCATGGAATAATGAAATGAAATCTGTATATGCTCAGTACAGGTACAATTTTTTAAAATATTTTCGATTAGTGGTTGATTGACTCCGTAGATGTCGACACTGTATATGGAAGTGTAATATACTAAAATATAGTTTACTGAACACTCTGCATTTTTCTCAAAGCACTATCTTTCCTATTTTACAGAAAAAGTATTCCTTCTTTTCCTTTTTCACACACATTTGTTCTTGACCAACTCCTCCCTATCCTTCACTCCTTGCTGAAGAAGTTCTTTGTTCAGGAAGATCTCCAGGATTCCTCACATCTTGGCTGGATGAACTTTTATTTTTGCTTTTATTACTATACCTGTAAAAGAACTTATTAAAATGTGTTAAAATTGCCTTTCTACATATCTGTGTCCTCCAGTAAAATATAATTTCTTTGAGACCAGTGACTATGCAGATCAGAGAGCAGTCACTATGTCAGAGTGTAGCGTAAAGTCTATTGTATGGAAGATGCTTATATAGTAGCTGTGTTGAAAAAATGATCAAATTGAATAGAGAAAACACGACATGTTCACACAGAGACCACCTACTATTATGTAATCATTATATCTTCCTTAACATTTAAGATTAAATTTGTATATTAAAGTTTATTTTCCTAGATTTCAGTATTTCTATTGCTTTAAGGGGGGCTGGGATTTGGCTCAGTTGGTAGAGCAGTGCGCTGCAGTCTCTGAGGTCCCGAGTACAATTCCCAGCACCGCAAAAGTGGGAGAAGGACCTGGCAATCCACTCCCAAGGCAATCCCAAAACAGCCATTGAAAATCCTATGAGGGACTCTATGAGTCAGATACCGACTTAACGGCACCCAACAACAACAACAATTGCTTTAAGGGGCTAGGGTTTAGCTCAGTTGGTAGACTGCTGCTCCGCACTCACTGAGGACTCGGGTTTGATCCCTAGCACAAAAAATGGCAGAAGGCCTTGACTAATACACTCCCGAAGAAATCTTGAAACAATCAGCCATTGAAAACCCTATGATGTTCATTGGAAATTACTGGACAGTACATAACAACAATTGCTAAAAGGGATCATAGATGTGGCCAACTTCAAATGGACTGAATATCTAGTGATCCTAATCATATTTCCAGTATTCTACAATAACCTATAGCTATTGACCCTTTACTAACCACATTCCCTGCACAACAAAACCACACAGCATCTTAGCTTTTAGTGGGGTTATTGGTTGTCTGGTTTTGATGAGAAACTATTTGCCAGATATTTGTAGGATCTAAGTCTTTTGAAAGAAATTATTTGAAAATAAAGATTTTATGGAGTAACTAATTAAAACATCCTAACGTGAGAATAGGCCTAACGTCATTTTAAAATCACTCTGGTTCCTTGAAAACCAGCCCTCAATAAAAGCTGATAAGGCCAGCTGTGTCACAAGATGGCTGTGTCTATGGAAGGACTGGAAACCAAGGTTGTTGCAAGATAACCTTGTAAAAGGTCAAATTCTGGGAATTCCTATAAAGGGCTGAGCTTTGGAAAAAATGGAAACTTACATTGTATTGCCCCTCCCCCTTAACCACTGCATTCTGCTTCTGTACTTCTGCTTTACCACTCCTATAAAACCCAGACTGACTATACCTGAGCTGCTGTTCTCTCCAATTCCACTCCCTGGACTAGGAGCAGCTGGCTGGCCAGTCTAGAGCTCAAATAAATCTATTCTTCCTGTTCCTAATTCGTTGGTGTCTTGGAATATTTTTTTCTGGGTACAAGCCTTTGGGTACAACACTAAGAAGGCAGACTTTGAAATCAGTAACCTACTGAATTCCAAAAGTTAAATGCTCTAAAATTGAAAGGATAGGTAATTGCAACAAAATTTAGTCTCTTTATGATTCAGTTATTTACATATTTTAAAAGAATACATTCCCAATTTTGAAACATAATAATCTTGTTCATTCCTTTAAACCAAATCAAGAAAAGGGATTTTACCTTCAAAAAAAGTGACATAAAGGAGGTGCCATGGCGCACACCTGTAATGCCAACAACTCGGGAGGCAGAGGCACAAGGATTGTAAGTTCAAAACCAAAGGTAGTCTGCTTAATTTAGCAAGATCCTGTCTCAAAAACTAAAAAAAAAAAAAAAAAAAAAAAAAAAAAAAAAAAAAAAAAAAAAAAAAAAATAGGCTAGAAGTGCAGCTCAATGTTCCAGCACTTGCAAAGCATGCAAGCACAAGGCCCTGGGTTCAACCCCAAGTACCACACACAAAAAAAACGTGACATAAAACCCATATTTAACATAAAAATAAGTATTTGTCTAATTTCAAAACAGTACATTAAGCCATTAGTATAAGGGATTTTTCACCCCATACTCTTTTCATCATTCCACCTCTTTTCGTCTAAGAGTACTCCTGACAGGCCATTTTAAAATAACTCAAGATAAATTCCTCATTGATGACATCATTTTCCTTTTTTGTCTTTTTCTTCAATAGACTTAATCTTCTAGCACTGTTATTTATAGCAGTTTTAAAAAAGAAAGAAAAAAGTTCTGTGAAAACATGGCATATTTTAAAAATAAAACAGCAACATATTGTATTGTTTGGAATAATGGTCAAGTCTAGAGGCAAAAAAGAAATAACAGATTCAATATAAATGCAGAGTTATCATCATGTATCATACTGGAATCCAGCCTCGAAAAATTAGCACAGTATGTTCTGCTTGAACAAATGCTAGGGGTTGGGAGAGAGGGAGAGAGGGAGAGAGACAGAGGGAAAAAGAGAGAGAGAGAGAGAGAGAGAGAGAGAGAGAGAGAGGAAGATAAAAAGACTGACAGAAAAAAAGAAAGAAAGAAAGAAAGAAAGAAAGAAAGAAAGAAGGAAAGAAGAGAAAAAGAAAGAGAGAAAAAGAGAAAGAAAGAAAGGAGAGAAGTAAAGGCTGGCCAATATTATAAATGAAGAGACAGGAACATTTTAATTTGGGAATTTGAGTTTGGTAGTAAATTATGTAAAGAAGTTGTATACTATTTGGATTTCTTCTTTAAAATTTCAAAGAGAAATGTCTTCTACATTAATGTGAGCTTCAAAAATGTCTTTGGATCACAAGATTTCTAACATTCTTTTTAATTTAATGATTTGACTAGCTTGAATAAGCCTAATTAAGTTCTACCCTAAAGCTATTCATAGAGGTGCTTCCT